>CALYLW010001841.1:88431-103431 GCA_944989445.1 Ampullaceana balthica
ATGTTCCCTCTAAGTCTAAGCGTCGTTGGTCCGTGTGTAAATTTTTTTTTAAATCCCGTGTGCAAAGTTGCATCACTACGTCCATTTTGTGTGCAATATTTTACAAAATTTGCTGCTCGGTGATTTGAAACTCCTGCGTGGCGTCGGTAAAAAATCTGCGCAGTCAAGACCTGCTCATCACTTGAAAAGGTAAATGCATAAAATAAAAACAGGGTATTAGTAGGCCTGACAGGACGTAACACAACAGCGAACGTTTCGGCAAAGAGCCTTCTTCAACGGACAAATAGTACACAAATGAAACGAATAAAACGAAATAATAGAAAAAAACACTTAGCTGCGGTGAAATCCAAGTAGTCCAGTAAAAGAGATGTGAAGTCAATGTGACTTGTCATTACACACATGGGCAATAGTATGTATGCACATGGGCGTCGCTATGAATTTTTCCAGGGGGGGGGCAAAAAAACCCCACTTTTTTATTTTAACTGACAATGCCATACAGGTACAATTTTCAATTAAATTCAAGTTCAGTATAAAATAAGGGTCGAAAAAGCCTTAGAAGTTAATAAGACTTACAAATTAGTGCTGTAATAACTAAAATACAACATTTATTGATGCATTTAATAAATTAAAAACTTAAGTTCTCACGAGAAAATTGAATTTTGCAGTGAAATAATATACGCGTGGAAACTGCAGGAATACCAAGGATGGAGATCAGAAATTTTTTTACAGGCTAAAAAAAAATCGAAAAGTAGACCAATCGCGGGATTCCGGAAATGCCGTTATTAGAAGATTTTGGGGCATCTGCAGCATATGACTTATCATTGGCATTGAGGACAACAGTATACGTTCAACAGCCAGATACAACTGAAGCAACTGTTCCTAATTTGATTGTCGCTGACACTTATTCATTTACTAAATTGGATATTGGAAGGTATGTCTGGACATACGACCTTTCAAATAAGTTGAAATTGCACCTGATTCGTGATTGTTGGACCCTTGATAAAAATTATGATTTTAGAGCTGACAGTGAGGGAAACAGAGTTTTTAGTTTTTAGATATGCATGGTTATCAGACTATTCACCGTGGCTTGTATACTCGCAAAAGTTAATAGGTGCCTTTTGCAAATATTGCGTGTTGTTTCTGCAAAATGTAATTCTATGATTTCAGTGGGTATTTGTCATCAAACCATATACAAAATATAAAGATTTCAACGAAGATGCACAAAGCAACCTGCAAAGCACATTATGGCACAAAGTCTCTCATGAAGATGCAGGCAATTTTATTTGCTTTATTGGAAGTCGAAAGCAGTTTCTATAGATGAGCAGTTGGATTCATCATTTAGAAGACAAATTCAAGAAAATCGCAACAAACTGGGTCCCATCATTTCTACAATCCTATTTTTCTGCATGCATGTTTTAGCACTTCGTGGAACAGAATCGAATTCTGGTAATTTGTATGAACTGCTAGAGTTTCATGTTGAATCTGGAGATGAAGTTCTTGGTAATCGTTTGTCAATTGGTTCTTGTAGTGCTGAGTATGGTTCACCGACAAAACGGCCCCCGGAAAAAACGGCCCTGACAAAACGGCCCTGGACTAATAGTAACATTTACAATTAAATATATTCGTATTTTTACTCACCTATTCAGTGTCAGGTTTAGCTAATAATAAACAATAATAATAACAGCACAAAAGTGAATTTAATAGCCTTTAGGCGAAATGGTACCAATAACGGTTGTTTTTTGACAAGAACCAATATAACATCACAAGAAATAATTTTACAATTTTACCACTTTTTTTAAGGGTGAAAAAGTTGACTAAAGCTTAAAATGCAAAAAAATTAATATATAATTAATGTTTTTGTTAAAAAATGTAAACAATTTGTCTGGGGCCGTTTTGACCGGGGCCGTTATGTCGGGGCCGTTTTGTCTGGGGCCGTTTTGACTTAAATAAGTTTTGATTTAAATAATGTGAATGTTGTACGAAACACAACAGGAACAATTAAGTAAATTATAGTGTTTTTCCGAGAAAGTAATCAGCAAAAGAAAACTTATTCTAAATGTTCCTTTGCTATGTGAAACTAGATGGTCACATAAACATAAAATCTTGCGGATTTTTGCTGAAAATGTTACATAAATTGTTAAGCAACTGAACTATTTAGAACAATCAGTAATGTAATCAGTTATACTTGCAGATATAATTCTTTTTTATGTTTGATAAATGTAAACTGTCTTCCATGTAATAAACTTTCAGGAAATTTAGTTCAGTTTTATGACAACTTTATGACATTTTTATGACATTTTTTTTCTCAAATGTAGGGGGGGGCAAATGCCCCCCTTGCCCCCCCCTTGCCCTACGCCCATGTGTATGCATATGTATATCGTACTAAGGAACGTACTAAACGTTGTCATATTGTTGGTTATAAACAGTATGTATATTGGTCAAAATTGTGAAATGTGTTGCACTCTATTTTAATTAGTGATAATTATTTACCAGTGTTCATTTTTTAGCGATATTGTGTGCAAGATAATCACAGTTTCACTATTTATTCATGTTGAATTCACTTTTATTTTTAGAACCCGAAAATGGCAGAGAAGAGGAAAATAAATATAGACAATGAGTGTCGGCAGTTTCAAGATGATTGGAGTTTGAAATACTTCTTCATCAAATCCGACAAGAAAGCATTGTGTATGATTTGCAATGAAACCGTGGCTGTGATGAAAGAATACAACCTGCGCCGTCATCATGAAAGCAAACATCGGGAGAAATATGAACAGCTGAAGGGTAAAGTCCGTGCTGTAAAATTTTCAAAATTAAAAAATCAACTCACATTTCAGAGGACAATTTTCAGTAAATCCTCAAATGAAAATCAATCCTTAACAAAGGCCAGTTATAAATTTGCCTATGTCCTGGCTAAAAGTGGCAAACCATTTACAGATGGTGAAGTAGTGAAGGAATGTTTGTTGGAGGTCTGAGGTAGCTGAGGAACTTTGCCCAGAAAAGTCCAAAGAATTTAAAAATGTAGCTATGGGTGCAAATACCATTGCTCGCCGTGTTGCAGACTTGGGTGAAAACATTGTGACTCAATTATCGAAAAATGCAAGCCGGTTTCGCCATTTTTCAATTGCAATGGATGAATCGCAGGACAGCTGTTCCACCTCTCAACTGCTTGTGTTCATTAGAGGTGTGGATGAAGACATGGACATAACACAAGAGCTGGCTTCTCTACATAGCATGTATGGCACAGCTACCGGAGAGGATATATTCAATGAATTGGAAAAAAACATTTGTTGATTATAACTTGGAGTGGACTAACTTGACTTGCTGGACTGTTGATGGGGGAAAGAACATGAGTGGCATAAAGAAAGGCTTGGTTGGACAAGTGAAGCAGATATGTAATGAGAAACACATTCCACAACCAATGTTCCTGCACTGTATTATTCACCAGCAAGCTTTGTGTGCTAAATATGTGGACATTAGCTGTGTACTGAATCCTGTGGTGAAGATGGTGAATTTAATAAGGTCAAATGGGCTCAACCATATACAGTTCAGAGACATGTTGAAAGATACAGACACAGAATCGCAAGATTTACCATATTATACAGCAGTAAGATGGCTAATTTGTGAGAAAGTTCTGAGTAGAGTATTTGAATTAAGAAAGGAAATACATGACTTCCTAGAAAGTAAAGGAAAACCACAGCCATTACTGACTGATGAAAAGTGGGTATGGAAATTGGCCTTTTCTACAGACATTACTGGTCATTTAAAATTTCTGAACCTAAAACTTCAAGGAGAGACAAATCTAGTTTCTGATCTATACAATCACCTAAAGGCCTTCAGCGCTAAACTTGTCTTGTTTTTGGAACAAGTACAGGCCAACAACTTGACACACTTTCAGCAGTGCAAGGTCTTCATGGCTGAAGCAACAGCTGAGTTCCCCACATCATTTGCTTACATGCGAGATCATCAAAAACCTCCAGCTGCAGTTTCAGGAGCGGTTTTCTGACTTGGATTCAAAGGCAGAAGAAGTTAGGCTATTTCAAAATCCGTTTGAAGCAGATGTGGCCAGTTGCTCAGATGAACTGCAGATGAAGATGATTGATTTGCAAGCAAATTACTTCCTTAGGGACAAGTTCAAAGAAGGGCTTTTGAGTTTTTACCAGTTTTTGCCCAAGGAAGACTTTCCTCATGTCAAAGCTTTTGCATCAAGATACCTTTCAATCTTTGGAACACCATACTTGTGCGAACAGACATTTTCGAGGATGAAATACATGAAGAACAATTTGAGAACTAACTTGTCTGATGATAATCTCAGGTCACTGTTGATGTTAGGGACATCAAATCTAAAGCCAGAAATATCTAATATTTTGGCATCCAGGAAACAATTTCACCATTCCCACATTCATGTGCAGTGCATCAATGTATTATTAAATAATATTTAATATAACATTAAATAATATTAATACACATGTATTATAAATATAATAATATTAAATATATACTTAAAAACAACACGTATGTTTTTTATTTTTTCTTACTTGGCCCCCCAACCGCTGTTTTACAGTTAATCCGGCCCTCCGGCTGAAAAGTTTGGAGACCCCATGAATTGTAACTAATGGACTTACTCTGTAAAATAAGAAAACGGTGTTGTTTTCTCTTTAGCAGTGACTTGAAGTTTAAACAAGAGACGAACTTTAAAAAAATGTTCTACATTATATATATACAAGCTCAATACCCGTGCTACGCTACGGGGTCGGCATAATAATAAAAAATATCAATACTTTCATATATATATTACCTAGGTCGAGTGATGACATTGATATTAATGACAACCACTATCAATGAAAAGTAGTAACCTTTAAAAGTTCACAAAGGTGCCCCTCTATACTTCGAAATAATAGTGCCGAAAATTAGCCTCAATCTTAACCCAGTGCATAAATTTCATCTTGTTTACATCGTTTCCTTTTCACTAAAAAACTCAAACAATGACGTCATGTCATATAATATTTTAAAGCTAGAAACACAGCACGCTCTGTTAATCTTGAAACCAAAATCATTATGATTTTAAGTCTATATTTTCAATTTTAAAAAAATATCAAGAGTTACCGGACATAGCGGTGACAGACGCAATATATATATAGGATTTTTTTTTCAGTCTGACATATTCAACCCATTTAATGAAGAAGAACAAAAGAATCGGTGTTGGAGTTAGTTTTAGTCTACACTGCTTGTATGACATAAGTGAGACCTTCCGTTTTGCCACAGATAACGTGAATGTTCTTGCACGTTACGCGTTCAGGAAATAACAGATGGGTGCTCAGGTGTGTCACGGTCGGACACCGTCATGCAGGGCCGGCTTTAGGGAATTGGAGGCCCTAGCAGTGAATTTGGTGCCCTAAATGAAAATGTCATAGGAAAAAAAATACATACGGAAAGAATAAAATTACACAATTTATTAAAAACTACCTGTATTTATATCTAAATCAACAAATAACTGAAATTTATACAACCATAGTCCAGCAGATGTCATAAACCTTCAACAAAAATCATCTTTTCGTGCTTTGATGGCAGCAAAGTCCACTATAAATTGTGAATAATCTAGAGACTGGACGATATCTCGTTCGATAGATATCATTGCCAGACTGTTCAGGCGTTCTTGCGTCATAGTCGTTCTCAAATAGTTTTTTTTTAAATTTAAATTAATTTCAACTTGGAAAAACTTCTTTCCCCTGATGCAACAGTAATCGGAATAGTCAATGCTATACGAAGGGCTATAGCGACATTTGGAGCAGCAGTATTCAAACCATGATCATAAATAAAACGTAAAGCATCAAGAGAAGACGAAACAGTATCTGGAACAATGCTGGAAAATATTTGCAATTCCCTGCGTGTCGATATTTTCACCAGAGGGAAGCAACAAGGGTGTTCCAGTAGTCTGGAAAAATTTAAAAGTTTAATAAACTCTATTATAGAGTTGCAATTAGCATCACTGCATCACTTCACTGGATAGAGAATAAAATTCTGTGCATGTAAATAAAAATTGGCGTGGGAAGGTGAACTAGACAAAATTTAGTAGAAAAATTTACATGTAAATAAATAATCGTAAATCAAAAAGGCGAACATTTCATTCCTTGTTTTGGAACTCGTTAATCGCAAATTATAACATTAAACACAGTTAATTATTATCCAGCAGTCAATTAAAAACATTTTCAAACATAAATTATTAATATACGTCGGAAATGGACAAAGTTATTGTCATAACCTATGATAGGTTAATGACGAATATGTCAATTTTTGTCAATCTCCCTGTCAAAATAACTATTAAAATATTACTAAAATATTGACCCATGATGTTTAATATCAGTCATAAGATCAGAGGAAAGTATAAGAAGGAGATGGACAGAACAGGAGGGACTTGGGATGACTCTAAAAATGTTGAATACGTCAGGAGTTCATCCTCAGACAGACTCTTATTCTTATTGATGTAGGGGACAGACGAGAATGGACAGATGTATAAAGAGGAAAAGGATGATATGGGCGATAATAAATTTTCTTTTGACATTCCCCATAGTGGTGAAGGTTATTAACAAATTTGTAGTTTTAGAAAGAAATCTTACCTTTTAGTAATCGAATTAAATCATCATTAGCGCGCCTAAAGACAGATTTGACATCAATAAAACAAACAATAAATATTAATCTTCATGGGCATGACGTTAAACTCCATCCACACCTAGTGAATCATTACCGTTGCATGGCCCTAATAACCTTTCTGTGTTGAAGTGCTGCTATGATATTACAAACTAAAAAAACTCACAAATAGACTGCAAAAGGTGACTTATAAAAAAAGAGTAATCTTACTTCCCCCATCCCACTGTGGAGGGAGTAAAGTGGGGAAGGGAAGGGTAGATGTCTCCTTTCACGGGCTTGTATCCATATATCAAAGCAAGTTGGGTTTATTTCATATGAAACATCAGTCGCCGTATCTTTCATGTCAAGCCTTCTAGCCGGCAAGGCTGTTCACATCCCCCTTCTCAATATCAACATTGTCCTTGATTAATCTGCGCCTATTACGCCATTTTCTCTAACTCGAAAACTAAGTAAGTCGATTTTGTTTTTCGGGTCCCTTTTATTTCAACTTAGAGAGGTCAGACTGTATATATTTTTTTCCTAGAGTCCTGTGTGAGGCCCCCACTAATCGGAGGCCCTAGGCGGCCGCCTAGTTTGCCTATGCCTAAAGCCGGCCATGCGTCATGGGATGTTACGGATGTTTGGGTGTGAGTGGACACGGGTTGCTTGGCAACGGGATCCATGACTGAGAACGTCCGTGGATGAGATGAGCTTTGAGTTGGTTGGGGGGGGAGGATTTAATGAAAGGGGTTTTAGGAAGGGGTGTAAAGAATATTAAGAGAACAAGTCGAGATTACGTTAGAGAGACGGACTTAGTGAAGCTGAGTTGATGAGAATTTGGTTTTGTAGTTGTAGTAAACATTATATACGATCCGCGGCCCAGCATACGCCACAGACATGCTCATAGATAGTGCAAAAAACGGGAGGGGGGTACCGACACAAACAGCAGCAGGATGAAATAAAAACAAAACGAGTGATCGTCGTAGGTAGTGCAAAGAGCTAAGGGAAAGAACGGACTCAACAACAGCACGACGAAATGAAAACAACGCGTTTGGACGTCGGGGAGGTGGGGGAACCGCCGACGCATTGTTGGTCTCGAGAAATACATACTGCTGTTGTTACCTACCCCCCACACTACACCACCCTCGCTTTCTATGATTGCTAGACCCTAGCGAGGGTCATTCGTCATGCTTATTTTCATTCATGTTTTGCTTGTTATAATTTCTGGTGAAATATATATATTTTAGATACGACCCGCGCGTAGCATACGCCGCAGTCTAGCTCATAGATAGTGCAAGGAACCGAGTGAAAGAACAGACACAAACAGCAGCAGGATGAAATAAAAATATAAAAAAGCGATTGATTATCGGTGGGTGGGGGACCGCCGACCCATTGTTGGTCTCGAGACATGCGCACTGCGGTTGTTGTTTTAACTGCCCCTGCCCCCAGCCTGCACGCACCACCATCACTTGCTAACCATAAACTGTGATTGGTCGACCCCAGCGAGGGTCTTTCGTCTTGCTTATCTGCACACGTCCTGTGCTTGTCATGTTGAATTACATTTATAGATACCTAGATGCCACTGCATCGACTCTATATGCGATGACCCAATTAAAGATATTGAAATGATGTTGTAGAGAGTTCGTCTATACGTATGACTGCAAGTGTATATAGCCTGCTACCTTATCAACCCAGAGTTCTGTTGGAGCTGTTAGTTTTTGTTTTTTTCTTTTGTTGTATCAAAGGAAAGACCCTGGATAACAGTTCGGCAATAATGTGTATAGTTATTCTTTCTAAAGACAATTCGTGAATGTTCATTCTCTTTTGGGTCGAGCCGTTAGGCTCTTAGGACCCGGTTCTATTTATCGCAAGCGAGCCTCATCAAGCGGGCATCGCCATAGAGGTAATCCTCTGCAGGTACCGTTACTTCTCCTTCCAAATCCCCGCACAGCTCGGGGCACTCTTCGAGTACGTGGGCCACCGTCTCCTCCGGGTGGCCACACAGCTGACAGGCCAGTTCCCTTCTAGTGTTAAACTTGTACAAGTAGCTTCGTATGGGACAATGTTCAGTTCTCATTCTAGTTATGAGCGTCTGATTGCTACGTCCAATTTTCCACCAGGAGTCGCTTTTGCTCGATCGCGGCATGTACTGGAATACTTTTCTGGCCGTGCTTCCAGACGCCCAGCCCTGGAGCCATTTCTCTCAGAAATGGTCCTTAAGCCACGATCTGACCCCAGCTGGGTCATCGGGCGATCGGGTTGGGGCTGAGCTGAACCTTCTCTCGCCAACTTACCGACCCTGTCTGAATGAGGCTCGCAACTGTGCCCAGTGATGTACTGAAGGACTACTTTTCCGCCTCGTGCTAGGATTTCACCTACTGTTTCCAAAATGACACTGACCGTTTTCGTCTCCAGAGAGGATCGACCCACAGTCTCAAGCGAAAACCGTAAGTCCGTGAAGACTACGACGGTCGGGAAAACCTTCCTTCTTGCTAGACGTCGGCGCACTTCCTTCTAAAGACAACTCGTTCCTTTAAATCCAATACCACAACATAAACGTGTTATAAAGTTGAGGATTTTGAAATACAAAAAATGAAAATTATAAAATAATAGGTCTGCGGAAAGAAACGATTAAATCGTCGATTAATCCTTAAAAATGTAATTGATTAAAATTAATTTCATCGATTAAAAGTTATTAAAATATTTCTTTTTTTTTCTCCAATTTATTAATAAATAAAAAAAATTTTAGTTACATATTTTTCACTCGAATTATTATTATTTATTTAGACGTGAACCTTTAAACAAACAGGTTTTTCTTCCTTATTTCTTGCATAGCAGAACGAATTTTCTGTGTTACGTCACAAAATTTGGGAGCCATGTAATTACCGCGACTTAACTGATTTCGCGAAATAATGGATCGCGACTAAACCGGATCTAGATATATGAGTTATAAAAATATAATTAATCCACATTAATCGATTAATTGATGAAATTCTGTCCCGATTAATGGAACAAAAAGGCCCTATAAAATAATAAAGTTATAAGAGACTATGGGAAATCTATTTTATTACTTCAAAATAAATGATCGCATGGTTGACGTTCAAAACTTTAATTTAAACTGTCGGCTTTCTCCGTTCACAAATTTCTAGACTGCGGAGATTTGAAGCCACTCTTTGTATAAACGTTATATCGCACGGTTTCGTCAAAGTATGTGGTATACGTAAGAGCAATTCATAAATATCGTTTTAATTAAGGGGTAGCCGGATATCAGGCCGGTTATCGGGATTTCCGCCAATCATCGGATTTGCCAAATACTTATGGCAGATCCGGATAGGATCCGGATATCAATTGTGTTTTGATTTGAGAACTGAAAAATAATTTTAAAAACGCTTGTCTCACGTGTTATATCTTATTCAGTCTTATAATTTTTAAACTCTATTCTATTATGAATTTAACAATTATACAAAATAAGTTAAGTAACACATTAAGTTATACATTAAATTATCAATCAATATACATAATTTGCAATCTCTGTCACGTCTGTCTGTCATGTATGTCTGTCTGTCCGTGAGGCTACTAATTTTAGAAAGCAGCGCACCAAATTACTGCAGCAATGCACCAAAAGGTGTGCAAATTAAAGATGCGCTGTAAAAAAAATATTATATGACGTCATTTTTTAACTCATATTTTAATTTTGGAGAGGGATCAATGTAAAAAGAGGATTTGATGATGGTTAATTATTAAATCAAAAAACAAAGGGGGCGCCGTAGGCGCCCTACAACCCCTATTATAAAATACTTTGTGTACATTTCAGAAAGTTTAATATTTGGTATTTATCAAACAAGGACAAGTTAGTTGTGCTTTTGAAAAAGGTCGGCGCCGTATGCGCCCTAAAAAAGCGCATTTTTAAAAAATAAATAGATTTCAGCTGAAAACTTCCGTCATTATTGACGGGTAATACGCTTGTTATTATATAAGAAAATAAACGAATCAACAAGCGTTGATCAAGAAAATAATTACAGCCATGAGAAAGTATAGTAAAACAATTTCAATACGAGAAAAAAATATTAAGTTAAAAAGTTACAAGTATAGATATTACTTTACTAAATAAAATAACAAACTAAGTTAACTAACAGAATATTAAACTTAAATCGTCTGAATAAAATAACATTTTTTATTATGGCTCTAGGTCACGACTTCTTGTACACCACACTACACACTCAGCACAACACTGTTCGCTTGGAACACACTACACAGTTCGCTGAACTTCGTGGAAGTTCGTTCATTCAATTCATTGTAAAATGTTCATCGTTGACTTTGACAGTCTCACAGACTGTCATTGTAGATAGCAGATATGTTGGATACTAACTATTTTAATAAACAGTTTTAAATGCTAAAGAAAGTAGTAAAGTACACTCCTTTAATAGCTCTTACACTTAAATGTGAAGATATCCGAATCTGGAATTCCGATCCGGCACATATTAGGGCCAAACTATTCGTATCCGGCAAATAGGAAAAAAAATATCCGGCCACCCCCTAGTTTTAATGTTTAGAAAGAGAAACTTTAAAATTAAAGGCT
Source organism: Ampullaceana balthica (assembly GCA_944989445.1). Classification (NCBI taxonomy): domain Eukaryota; kingdom Metazoa; phylum Mollusca; class Gastropoda; family Lymnaeidae; genus Ampullaceana; species Ampullaceana balthica. Next base: position 99,635 of record CALYLW010001841.1, read on the forward strand.
GTTTGTTCCCAGGACAAGATTGGGGGTAGCACCGATCGACAGACAGTATTTGTATTGGTTGTTTGATGCTTCAACAAAAATTAAGGAGTTGCTGTAGTATCTGTTTTGGTTCCAGGCCTTACTTAATTTAAATTTTTGTGTTAAATTTATTAATTTCTTTATTAATCTTGGTTCCTGGTATTTGCTTTTTAAATCTTCTTTGTTAAATTAAAAACATAATTATGGACTTTGCGGTGAAAGGTATTTGTTGCTTTATTTAATTTTCACTCTAAGTTATGTAGGATTGATGATCACACCATTTAGGAAATCATGCCATTTAAGATAAATTAAAAATAGGTAAGAAAAAAAAACAGGAAACAAACAGTGTCGATAATTTACCATGTGTTTAGCTTTAATTATAATTACAAAAATATAGTACAACACAATTTAAATTTTATAGCTAATGTTTGCATTAGTAACCAAAACATATAAAACTCATAACTCATCACAATACAAGAGAACATTACATGATTTTTATCAAGAATACATTTCCTTGCATTTCTAGTGACATAATCTGTCCTATTCACATACAGTAAAAAAATATACTTTTGCAATTTTAACAGGCAAGTAATAAATCAAAAATTTAAACACGTCAAAAGCATTTTATAGATTGTAATGACAAAAGTTTTGCTAACATTTCTCTATAAGTTTTACTTGTGTAAAACATTTTTTTTAAAGTTTTCTTTTTCTTTCAGTGTTTAAGATTGGAACACTTTATGTTATCTAATACAGATGCTCCTTCTATGCAGAAGGTTGCTGCTTCCAACGAATTTCCATAGCTTACGTCTAGTCTTGAATTTTTATTTACAGTTTTGAATGTTGATAGTTTGATGGTTTTCCTGATTTGTTTAGCCTACCCATACCACGCCCGAATCCCAGACCAGAAGAACGAGAATTTGCAGGTGCTTGTTTTTGCTAACGAAACTAGAACATTATTTTTTATCACTGCGTCTTTTCGAGTTATGTATTAGATTATTATTGTTTTGCATTTGCGAGTTATGACTTTTTGCTTATTGCCATGTTCATTTTCTCTTCTATTATAAAAAAAAATATGTGGTGGAAGAATATAAAGCCGTGGATACATGTTACCATAGAACTTAGACAAATTTCACTCAGTTCGAACATTTGTTAAGACTATCGTGTCCTTGCCAGGTCTTGAACACCGCCACGGTCTCCAGGTCTTGATCCGCTCTCTGATGTCCGGGAACAACAGCCAGGGGAAAGGGCTCAGAAACAATTTAGACTGGGACAAAAAATAGGACGTCGTCATAAAGATGAACCTGGAATGAAAATTGTGAAGGGGTAAAAATTAGATTTATAGATATATAATAATTCATCGGTTAAAATCAAATTTTGAGCCTTTAAGACTGCACTTAAGACACATCTTTTCATAAGGTTATTTTCAAAAGTAATGAGGCACCATTTCTTTTAATGATAAACGTAGCCTATGTGTAACGTCCGTCACTTTCTGTGGTGGCTGGGATATGAATGTTTATTTAATACTAAAATGTATATTATCATTTTTATGTAAAGCGCTGTGAGCCCAGTCCCTTACTGGGGTACAGCGCTATATAAATGATCAATATATTATTATTATTATTATTCGCCGAAGGGATCCTGTGTCAGACTTATACACACAAACACACAGACATACACATGTATACACACATACACACACAAATATATATATATTCGTTAGTTAGTTAGTTCTTCTCGGGCCGAAGACGGCACATAGGGCAGAAGTCATGGATTTCCATTTACGACGATCCGTCGCCAATTGTATTAGGTCTTGATTATTTCTTAGACCCATAGTTGAGCTTTCTCTTTTGATTGTTCTACGTAGGGTTTCCTTTGGTCTTCCTTGTTTTCTTTTGCCTTTTGGTGTCCATATGAAGGCCTGACGGGGGAGTCTTCTTTCGTCCATTCGAAGAATATGACCGATATAATTCCAACGTATTCTCCTAATAAAAGTTGACACATATTCTTGGTTGGTTTCTTCTCTTATTGTTTCATTTGATTTAAAATCACTCCATTTTATATTCAAAATCTTTCGAAGGCATTTGTGTTCGAAAGCAACTAATTTCTTTTCTATAGCTTGAATGGATTTCCAGCTTTCGCATCCTAGTGGGTACCCGATATCAGTGGGGAAGTAAAGGCGGCTGGGTATTGTGCTAGCCACACAATCCCCTCTTATACCGTACCTATTGAAATTTGTGAACGCTGCTTCACTTGCCCCATAGGCCAACATGGTCTGAAAAGGGAAATTTTACTTAGTACTGTATATATATATATATATAATCGGGAAAAAAGTCAATCGAACAATCGATTATTTTCGATTAATTTTAAGGCATATACAGATCCAATTAAGTCGCGATTCGTTATTTCCCAAAAATCGGTTAAGTCGCTGCAATTCTATGGCTCCCAAAGTTTGTGACGTAACACAGCAAATTCGTTCTGCTATGCAAGAAATAAGGAAGAAAAACAATGACAGTAAAATAAAGCAATCATCGCTGAGTAGCTGGTTAATAAAGAAATAACTTTTAAAATGAACATAAGAATTATAACAATTAAACAGTAATTAAGGGGAAAAAAGTTATACGGATTCTTGTAATTAACATTCGGCTTACTACAAAGCATCAGTTATAAACAATTACCGATTTTTCTGTAATTTTAGTAACTAAAGTTCTTTTAATATATTGGATTAAAACAAGTGTACCAGAATATGCATTGATCAATATAATAATTCCCGTTGTCTGTATGTATGGATGTAATTGTAATGCTGTGAGGTGCTGCTGCGATCGATTTTGTTTTATAGTGCGCACCAAATTACTACACCAAAAATAACACTTTTCAAACGTTCCGCATAAAATTGTTCAATATGATAATAAATGAATCAAATAACAAATAAATAAAATAAATGAAAGTTCTGTATTACGTTATTTTTTAACCTGATGTGTATTTATTTTGAAAACTTCCGTTATTTTTGACGGGTGATACGCTAGTATATAGTCTATATAATACTTGAGTATAAACTTAATTTAATTTAAAATAAATGTTATAGGGAAGAAAACATGTTTTTATTTGAATCCTTTACTTCACTCAATAAATTACACTGAAATCTGTACTAAGTGACGATAAATCGAGATACCTAAGTCGCGTTTACATAAATATGGACCCGAAAAAACCGCGACTTAACGGGATAGCACTGTATTTTTATTTGATCTGCAACAATCCATGACTTAACTTTAGCGTTGACACAAAAATGTAAATTCAAACTGTAGCACCGACGTAATAATAAAAGTTATAATAATAATAATAATAATAATAATAACAATAATAATAATAATAATAATGATAATAATAAGCACCGACGTAATAATAAAAATAATATAAAAAATAATAATAATAATAGTTATAATAATAATAATAATAATAATAATAATAATAATAATAATAAGCACCGACGTAAGTGATTTATCTATAACTTTAACAAGAAAACGTAGAGAGTTAAATTATAAAACGTTTACAGTATACTGACTGTCAGTCACTTTATAGTAAGCAATTAGGCATCACTTTAACCAGTCACGCAGAGAAAACCAGAGTGTTTACATTTTCTGGCAGCAGACATGGTCGTGTGCTGCATCTGAGTCGTCTGATTTTATAGCCATCCACAGATGGCATAAAGGTAAAACGTTTGCTCAACTTTCCGCTTAAATGCGCAACTCTAACTGTGCTGTCTGGAGTCGTCATTTTTTGTT
>CALYLW010001841.1:108431-154380 GCA_944989445.1 Ampullaceana balthica
CTAACCAGGCCGACACTGGTCTGGTAGAGATGACGGTACAGAGGTGGCGTAGAGAGAGGAGCGAGTTAACCACTGTGCATTCTGCGCTCCGATGAAATGAATTCCAATGTGGAAGAAAATCAGTAGCCCCGAGCCTAGCGCTCTTAATGGGTCTACCCGGGAAACCACCTCAGCTATCCCGGCACCTACCCCAGAGGGCCTGAACAGCTGAGAGACCCCCCCCCGCCGCCCAACGGTCGCATCTGAAGCGGCCGCCTGGGCATCCAGGACATGGTCGAAAATGCCTCCCACTAAAAGTGACCACACGAGGATTGGTGGGATTTTCCCTACTTCGACTCGCTACAACTTCAACCGCTCAATGAAATAAACTTAATCCTTACAGTACACCATGTTGAGTTTATTGTATTAAGCCACCAATCGGCTACATATGGAAAAAAGAAAAGTGTTTTATCACTATGTCTATCTGAGGGTTGTTGTATGACATTATCTTTGTGTTGTACATCCAAAGTATAATTAATTGTCTTATTTATTAATACTACTTTACTCTTTGTTCCTATATTTTCTAGTTACCGCAAAACTAGTTTTGCTCACTCGATTTATGTCATTTGTTTTATAAAAACAAACACTGCGTCTTAGCTTAAAGAAATTCATTTCTTTTCCCTCTGTTCACGCTTTTCTTTTCCAAGCTAAAGGCTGCATGTCTCAATTATTTTCTTTTGTATATCCTTTAGTTTTTAAATCCCTTATATTAACTTTACCGTCTTGTCTCTCTGTCTGTATGTCGTCATCCTGTTCGCTGGCGGAAAAACAAAAGTCTAAAATGACACACTTACCGTAATGCCATCGAGCTGAATATTTGCACATAGACTCGTTTCTTATAACAATGCATCTATCAAAATTTCAGATTTATCGAACGTACCGTAATTAAATAAATGAATTTTTAGTTTATCTCTATATAACATATGTAATTCAATTTCACCGTTTGTTTTTGTTTTTCTTCCACATGCCAGTTCACGCGTTGACGCAACCCATCGATGTACCGGCGTGCTTTTGTTTACATGTTACGAGTCGCGCTGAGCTCGGTCCAGCGATCAGTGACCAGACCTTTCCCCTCTCCCACCCCCCGGGTTATACAGCAAAGGGGAGTTAAGGCAGATTCAGGCTGTAAATGTTTGTCGCGCTTGAACATGATCAATACTTTAAGTTCTTTACATACATAAGGCATTTATAATCAAAAACTCTGTTTTTACGGGTTGACTTCATTTCAGTTAAGAACGACGGCTTCAGAAATTATTCTGTCACCAGAGTTATCGGTCTTGAACTGAATCCTTACTTACCTGGGAGTTAGCAACTATTCCTAATTAAAGTGGCTTCGTTGGTGTGTTACTTAAATAAACCGAGTAATTATTTGTTAAAAATTGTTTGTTTGTATTTTAAAGAAAAAATTATATCCACACCTACAAAAAATTGTGACATGTTAAATTTATTGAAGAACAAAATATCAATAAGAATATCTGTGATTGAATGACAATAAAGAAATTTCCAACTTTTAATTATACTAAATGAGCAAACGTTATACAAGAAGAAGAAATGTTACTTACACATTTCTATATTTTACTGTGATAAATGGTTTAAGAAATAAAATGAGAAGAATTTTTTTTAAATTTGCTTGTAAGATAAATAAATAAACTAATAAGCAAAACAGCCGAACATTTTCTATCTATCTATATCTATATATATCTATCTATATCTATCTATATCTATCTATATCTATATATATAACTAGATTGCGCTGAGGCGCCGTGGCGCCAACGGCGCCCACTTTTTTCAAATGCCCAACTAACTTATCCTTGTTTGATAAATACTTAATATTGAACATACTGAAATGTACACAAAGTATTTTATAATTGGGATTGTAGGGCGCCTACGGCGCTCACTGCAGCTGTGGGGCGCCTACGGCGCCAACCCTTTTTTGTCAAAAGCCCAAGTAACTTATCATTGTTTGATAAATACGAAATATTAAACTTGCTGAAATGTACACAAAGTATTTTATAATTATAAATCATCAAATTATATTTTTACTTCGTTCCCTTTTCAAAAATTAAAATATAAGCTAAAACAATGGTGTCATATTATATATATTTTTTTTACAGCGCGTCTTTAATTTATAATTATTTTGCACACCTTTTTGCGCGCTTTTCCATGCACGCCTTTTATTAAAATATAAGCTCAAAAAATGACGTCATAGCGTTCCACATCATTCCAGCCAGCCAGCCAGTGACTTGAACTATTATATTGTATATATTCTCTTCGTGGTCGGACCCTGCGAAGCAACAAGAAGCTGCATGTGCAACAGATACTAATTTTAGAAAGCAGCGCACCAAATTACTGCACCAATGCATCAAAAGGTGTGCAAATTAAATATGCGCTGTAAAAAAAAATTATATGACGTCATTGTTTTCGCTGATATTTTAATTTGTAAAGGGAACAATGCAAAAAGAGGATTTGATGATGGTTAATTATAACATCAAAAAAACAAAGGGGGCGCCATAAGCGCCCTACAACCCCTATTATAAAATATTTTGTATGCATTTCAGAAAGTTTAATATTTCGTATTGATCAAACAAGGACAAGTTAGTTGGGCTTTTGAAAAAGGTCGGCGCCGTAGGCGCCCTAAAAAAGTGCATTAAAGGGGTAAAAGAACTCTCCATGAGCAAGTCTGCGGCGTATGCTACACGACGGGGCGTCTAGTATATAGTTAATTCACCAGGATAAGATCAGGTCGTGAGCACAGAAGCATGACGAATGACCCTTGCTGGAGTCGAACAATCACAGTTTCTGGTTGGTAAGCTATTGTAGTAAAGGGTGGGTGCTGTGGGGTGGGGGGCAGATAACAACAATCGCAGTGCGCATGTCTCAAGACCAACAATGCGTCGGAGATTCTCCACCCACCTCCACGTTCACCGGCGTTGCTTTCATTTCTTCGTGATGTTGTTTGTGTCCGTTCTTTCCCCCCCCCCTCCGTTCTTTGCGCAAGTCTTCGGCGTATGCTACGCTGCGGTATGTAGTTTTAAATATTAGTGGATAATAACCCTTCGTGACATCAGAATACAATCAAAAGAAGTAAAGTTTATAAAACTATTTTTAAATGAACATTTCGTGCTTAAAAATAATTTAGGCTCCTAGTTTACAAAGAACTAGGGGCAAGTACCCGGCTTTCCCGGGTTTAACAACAACAGCAACAGCAACAAAAACAACAACAAAACAACAAAAACAAAACAACAAAAAAAACAACAAAACAACAACAAAACAACTACAACAACAAAAGCAACAACAACAAAGCAACAACAACTACAACAACAACATCAACAACAACAAAGCAACAACAACATGAAGGACATTGTCGTCGCAGGGCAAGGGATGTGGACAAAAACAACAACAACATCAAAAACAACACAAAAGCAACAACAGTAACAACAACAACAACAAAACAAAACAACAACAACAAAGCAACAACAAAACAAAAACTACAACAACAAAAGCAACAACAGCAAAGCAACAACAACAAATCAATTATTTTATGGCGATAATCGCCTTCTTGTTAATCTCGACACCAAAATGTTTATAATTTTGCGTCATTATTTTACGTCTTAATTTTCAATAATTTTTATTTTATATAGCTCATATTAGGAAAAACTACATTTTGGGCCCCCGGCCCCCAGTATCTTATATATATGGAACGAAACCTGTTTAATAACCTTTCCGGTATAATTGTGTGTACGTGTAACAAATTTCACGTTATTTGGTTGTCTGGATCTTGAGTTAATAGGGAACATCCAGACGGACAGACGACAGACAGACAACAAATGCGTCTTATATGTATAGAGATATATAGCCTACAAGGAAAAAAAACTCGTTATGAAGTGGAAAATAAATGTCATTCTAGGTTTTGAAACTTCGTGAATAATTTTTTTAAGTTAGAAAATTTCAAATCTGTCTCTCTCTATTTTTTTTATTTGTTGAACATTTCATAATAGAAACATATGATTTAAACGTGCATTAGCTGAGTGATCGTTTTGTGTGTTGGCTGAGTGATCGTTTTGAGTGTTAGCTGAGTGAATGTTTTGAGTGTTTGCTGAGTGAACGTTTTGTGTGTTAGCTGAGTGAATGTATTATGTGTTAGCTTAGTGAACGTATTATGTGTTAGCTTAGTGAACGTTCTGAGTGTTGGCTGAGTGATCGTTTTGTGTGTTTGCTGTGTGAACGTTTTGTGTGTTGGCTTAGTGAACGTTTTGTCAACTAACAGGAAGAGACAGAATGTTCTCGCCTTTCAACGGACATTGTCTTGTGGGCCCTAAGCAGTTTTTTAAATCAAGAAATCTAGACATGTTTTAGATTACATAATTAATTACTTTTACTATAATAAATTAGTCTATTTCTGTTTTCTTTTAAGTTTCAAGATATGTTTTTCAGGCCCAAAATTTGCTTACAGTGGTACTGTGGTCGAGTGGATTGCGCGCTAGGCTAGCGTACCGGTGGTCACGGGTTTAGATCAATTCAGAATCTTCACTAAGTCCACCCAGCTCCGACGGGGCACTAACTCTAGTTAGATGCCGTCCATAAAGTACGTCACTCTGCAGGGGGGGGGAGGGAGGGGTGTAAGAAAGTGTGAAAGTTTGTGACATGGGGGGGTCGTCCCGGCCATGTGTGACGTCACGGCGTTTTATAATAAATTTTAAATATTGTGTTAATTAAAAAACATTGTGTTCGAAAGTGTGACGTACATGGGGCGGGGGGAGGGGTGGGGAGGGGGTCCAAGATTTGTGACAGTTTGTGACAGGGGCAAGGCGGTTAAAAGAGTAAAAAAAATAGCGTGACGCATTTTCTGGACGGCCCCTTAGGGAAAAAAAATGCGGCTAGGAATTGCGTGGAACCTTCTTAGCCATGGCCCTTGAACGCTTCGTCACTTGCCAACAGATCAGCATGGTCTTTGGACGCAATAATCTTCTGTATAGAAGGAGCGTCTGTATACATAAGATATGATAAGAAAGTTAAGATAAGACAGTTTATTTTAAAAATTACAATTGTTGCATTCACATTTGCACGTATTTTGTTATAGCATTAAACACAACTGATAAAGCTTTTAAAGTATATAAAAAAATAGCAATGAAACAAGAGGAGATTATACAAGACTAGCAAAATACCCCCGCTTCGCTGCGGAAATTAGTATTTCAGTTACGTTGAGAATCCGTGAAACACAAATTCAAAACACCAATTGATTTCAATCTGGATCATGATGGATATAATACATATATTAACTTCAACGTCTTGTCTGTCTGTCTGTCCTAGTCCCGCAGAAAAACAAAAGCTAAAGTAAAAAATGACACACTTCCCGCGATCCTATCGAGCTGATAATTTAAAAAAACTTTTTGTCTGCTACCATTGCGGGAGGGTACGCAACAACTTCACAAAGTTTCATGCTCCTACCTACACGGGAAGTTATCTATTTAATGATGAGTCTGTTTTATATAGCTCATATCAGAAAAAACTACATTTTGGCCCCCGGCCCCCTAGTAAATGATAATTTTACATTTGTTTTGATGGTTACCATTGCGGAAGTGTACTTAACAACTCTCCAAAGTTTCATGCTGCTATAAACACGAGACATTGGAGAATTAGTGATGAGTCAGTTTTTTATATAAGAAAATATACATTTGGGCCCCCGGCCCCCATTAAGTGAAAATATCTGTAATTTTTTAACCTGTTACCATCGCAAAATGTTACTTAACAACTACTCACATTTTCATGCTTCTTCATACACAGGAAATAGGAGAATTAGTGATTTTCAGTTTTTATATAGCTCATATAATGAAAAATCTACATTAGGGCCCCTGGGCCCCAGTAAGTGAAAATTTAAATATTTATTCGTCTGTTACCATCGCGGAAGTGTACTTAACAACTTCCCAAAGTTTCATGCTTCTACCTACTCGGGAAATAGGAGAATTAGTGATTTTCAAATGTTTATATAGCCCATAGAAGGAAAAAAAACGATTTTGGGCCCCCGGCCCCCAGATTATACAAGATTGACAAGAAGAACACTATTAATTTAAATCACTGAACCTAGAAGCACTAGAGGATGGATGAATACAAAGCAAATTCGTCATATTACATTACGCAATTAATTCTAGCTTGAAAAAAAAATTAGAAGTTAATCTAAGTTAACCCTCAGTTAGACATAAGAATAAGAACCATTTTCTTATTCCGTATGCAATAAAAAAACACGTACAAATTATCGTTTTCTACCGTCTGGAATTAAAACGGTGGTCGAGTGGCAGCGCACTGGACTGTCGTACGATGGTCACGGGTTCGAATCCGTGTGAAGGCAAGGGTTTGTTCCCGGGGCCTAGGGCGTCCCTGAGTCACCCCGCTCCGAATGGGTACCTAACACTACATGTAGTTAGGCAGCTGGGTAATGCGTGGAACCCACAAAGCCGTGGCCTGTGAACACTGCATCACTTGCCAACAGATCAACTGTCATGGTCTGTGGACGCAATTATCTTCTGCATAGAAGGATCGTCTGTATAGATAAGATAAGATAAGATTGAAAGGTGCGTTGATCAAACCAGGAAAAACAAAACTTTATCAACATTTAAGAATCTAATGATAATAATACAAGATTATTCTTAAACCACGAAAAAGCGTAGGAAACAATAGTCTTCTGCACAGAAGGAGCCTCTGTAACGGATAAAATAAGGTATCTTAGAACCTATAATATATTATAAATACATAAAAACATTTGTATATTTAGTTATTTTAGGTCCTTCTATTTCAGGACTTTACATTGGTGAATGCCAGCGTCAGGTCAGGCCGATCTCCCTCATATCGCCAAGGTCTCCAAGTCTTGATACGTTCTCTGATGTCAGGGAAGAGAAGCCAAGGGAAGAATGTCAGGGCAACTTTGGACTCGTCCATAATTACACTCACCATGTAAAAATTGACCCTTTAGAGATATAAAAACAATTCATGGTGACTTTTATGAGTTGTAATGGGACAGTGCGTCTCGCTCTATTAGAAAGCTAACTAAAATTTTAAGAGAAGCGTTCTATTGTGTTATCCGATGCGTCTCTCAATAATATACAGTAAATAAAAAGATTGATTGCGGAAGACTGTTTTGAATAAAAAGACTTTTGAATATTAAAGTGTCAACAGAAATAAAATTCCCTAATATCTGCCTTATGAGCCTTCTACTTCAAAGAGGAAAAACAAGCAATGACATTAAATAACAGCTAAATCATTTACCATAAAATCTCTATGATCATAACATCACCTCTTTATGTAATTTATTTCTAGAAGCTCTAAGAACGTGAACGCTCCTCCGATCTGGCAGACTCCAATCACAAAGATAGCTGCAGCGTAAGGACGCCCACCATCAACTTCCGGTCTTTCTTCTATCAACCCAGCCCGCATCTCCTTGACAGTGGTTCCTATGGATGATCGACGTCGTTTAAAAATGACGGTGGCAAGAAGAAGGCAAAACGCAAGAATCAGTGGTACAGCAGTGTCGACAGACTTGAAGATGTAGTATTCGTCATTTGGATATATATCACAAATACGGTGATCGTAAACTGTCACTAGTGTCTCGGGAATAAGTATCAGAGTTGGGAAAATGATGACAGACATTATCCAAGGCGTGGCCAACAAGGCAAAAGTGGCCAGCCGGGGAGTGGTGAGGACGGCACAGGCTCCTCGGCAAGACGGCATGACTGGGAGGCGCGATTCGACCCTGAAATCACAGACTTGAGCCAGGTACACTGCAAGTAATATAACCAAAGTCCAGTTCGTGATGAAATCTTGCATCAATAAAATATGAAAGCAGGCATTCGCGGTGTGGCAGTTGACGTCTTGTAGATTCACATAGCTGTTCTTCATGTCTATACTGAGAGGTAGAAATGCGACACACTCCAAGAGATGCTGGATGCAGAAGCTGATTATAATCTTGTTGCGCATGCGACAGCACATGACCGGGGACGTGACGATAGCGAGCAGCATCCAGGCGTTAAGTGCTACCCCCAAAGGTAGCAGGATACTATTAAAAATGACTTGAGATTGTAAAAATTTGTTAACATAATTTGTGAAATCATCCCAATATATTTCCGTTGCATTGAACGTCTGATTCATCTCCAGTTGTTATTGTGGTCTAGCAAAAACTCTAGGTCCTGTGAAGAGACAAGAATGACGTTTGTAACTTTAAATTTTGAAGGCTGTTTTAAGAAAGAAGACAAAAATGTTGAATTTCTCTTACGAAAATAAAAAAAAATTACGATACCATATAGATAATGAAATTTTTCGTTATGATTTTAAAAAACAAATAACGTGTAGACTTCGTGAAACCAACATCGTTGAATTTGGTTTTTTTAAATCCCTTATATTAACTTCGCCTTCTTGTTTCTGTCTGTCGTGGTCCCTCCCTCTTAACCGCGGAAAAACAAAAGTCACAAATGACCCACTTCCCGTTATCCTATCTAGCAGACATTTTGTACATAGACTTGTGTCGCCTAACAATGCATTCTATCCAAATTTCAGATTGATCGAATGTACCTAATTAAATTATTTATATTAATTAATTTTTAGATTATCTCAATATATCTCTATGTAGCAAGTAAATGTTTGTGCTACATTTTCGCGCGGTGCGTATTACAGTGAACATACTTTTTATAATATTTTCTCCATTTGGTAATATTTTATGCTAGTCTATCACGCGCTGCGAATTATTATATTGAATATAATCAATACTTTTAATTATGTCTCATATATAAATAAGGGATTAATAGTCCAAAAGTTTGTTTTTACGGGTAGTTTCATTAGATATTTTGTAATGATATTTGCTAAATGATTTGTTTCTACAAATATACACCGATAAAAAAATTAATAGAAAAGAAAATGTAATGTAATAAAATCAGTCACTAGGAAATAAAAATACAAAGAATGATTTAAAACACAGTCACAGTGTTTAAACTTGAACACACAAATTGGCTTTACCTTACACTAAACTGGATCGTTATTTACAGTCAAGTGGACGACGAACCACAGAAGGAAGACATTTGATAATGTCAACGCTGTGTTGAAAAGATTAATTCACTCTCGCGCGCCATACTAACAACACGTTTTATCTTCTGAGACGGCATAGACCGCTGGTTCTCACACTGTAATGTTACGTTTCATTTTTATTCCCAAGTTGGCAAGTCGTGGCCACACAGGTTATTTCTAGCCATCTGTCGTAAGCTACTGTAGAGCTCGGGCGTTGGCGCCGAGGTATAAGGAGCGTGTTAGACTCACACAAAAAATGTTGTAGAAACTCATTGTTTGTTGAAGGTGCTGTCGCAAACTTAAAGACTAATATAATATTAATCAGTATGAAAAATAAAGGAAAAGAAAAAAGTTACCGTTTAAGTTACAAAAATTTATGAATTAATTTATTATCATTTTCGTGGGGGTTTTTTATTATAAAAATATTAAACTTTATTATTGAGGTTGTACTGCCAGAATTTGCAGAAACATCCTGTAAAGAGTTAATTGTGAGAACCTCATTTTACAAGAGAAATGTGAACGTGGCTTCTAGGTCAGTTCCAGACATTGTTACATATCGCCGTCTGACCCGGCCTTGTCAATGGTTCAGTTGTTTCTGTGCCGTCAGAACAGTTACATAACCCAGTTCGTGACAAGATGCTCCAGACCCCCCTCCACCCCACAACGTTCAGAAACTCAGATATTTATACATTTTCCATTTCAAGCTCTTTATTCTTGTTATACAGTTGTAGGTTATATACCGTACATTTAAAAGTAATTAAACACATTTTTAACAAAAAATAAAACTAACTATCGCAAGGGTTATTTTTTTTAAAAGGAGCGAAAATAGAGCAACCGAAATCTTGCTAATTCTCAAAATAAATCCGTTGAATAATCAGTTAATAAGAGGCGGAGTTAAGAGATGAGATTTTCAATATGGCCATTGAAACTGGCATGAAATGTGGGTAATTAAACAACCCGTAAAAACAAAGTGTTTGACTATAGATATAAACTCCTTATATATGAGACAGAACTAAAAGTAATAATTATGTTCAATATAATACGCACTGCGAGACAGACCCTTGTGGCATCGAGGGCTGGAGTGAAGCTCCAGTGACCCGTAGGGGTCATTTATAGCAGATGGCTACACATGCTTGAACGTGAACTATCCCTTAACCCGTTGTTGGGTCGTTGGGGCACCATCGTGAACTGCTCACTAACACACGCCATTTGTCCCGGTCCTGTGCTGCCCTTTGAGAGTCGCCGAATGACAGGCCGGTCCACTCTTTGATATCGTCCTCCCATCTTTTCTTTTGTCTGCCTCTTTTCCTTCCTCCCTGGACTGTGCCTTGCAATATAGTTTTTGCGAGACCTCCATTTCCTGTCACGTGTCCATACCATCGTAATTTCCCCTTTGTAATTGATGTGAGTAGGTCCTCGTAGGGGCCAATGACAGTACTTATTGTGTGGCGGACCGCTTCGTTTGTGATGTGCTCTGTGTAGGGGATGTTCAATATCTTTCTGAAACATCTCATCTCCAGCGCATTGATTCTTCTTTGGAGGTCTGCAGTGAGCGTCCAAGCCTCACAACCATACAAAAAGACCGACATCGTCAGAGAGCGCATTAGCCGGATCTTTGTTCTCAGGGAGAGCTTCTTACTTTGCCGGATATTATGGCCCCTAGATATTTGAAGGCGGAGACTTCTTCGAGTTTTTGCCCTTTTATCCGAATCTCACTTGTGAATTTACTATTTGCCATGACCTTGGTCTTTTCTGCATTGATTTCCATGCCGTACGCCGTTGTTGTTTTCTCTAGCTTTGCGAGGAATTCTTTTAGTTCGTCCTCGCTACCAGCTAGGCCGTCAATGTCATCGGCGAAGCGTAGGTTGGTTATACTTCTCCCTCCGATGCTGACTGTTCCGACATGGTCTTCTAGCACATCTGTCATGATCCTTTCAAGGAAGAGGTTGAGGAGGATGGGGGAAAGTAGACATCCTTGTCTGACACCAACAGTGGTCTTGAACCAATCTCCCAGCTTGCTGTTGAAGAGTACTGCGCTGGTTGCTCTGTTGTAAAGGTTCTTGATCACCTCAATGAAGTTTGCATGTATGTTGAATTTGTGCATAGTTGCCCACAGTGCCGCATGCCACACTCTGTCGAACGCTTTTTTAGAGTCTATAAAGACATGATAGAGGTCACTCTGGTGTTGGAGATGTTTTTCACAGAGAACTCGCAGGTTAAAGATTTGCTCCGTTGTGCTTCTTCCTGCATTGAAGCCCGCGTGCTCTTCTGAAATGATTTGCTCTGCTTGTGGTTTCAGTCTGTTCAATATGATAATAAGCATGACTTTGTAGCATACACAGGCTACATAGAGATAAAACAAAAATTCATTAATTTAATTACGGTATATTCTATCGAGCTGAAACTTCTATTCAATGCATTGTTAGGTGACAAAAGTCTATGTGCAAAATTTCAGCAGCTCGATAGGATCACGGAAAGTTTGTCATTTGTGACTTTTGTTTTTCCGCGGGACCACGACAGAAAGAAAGACAAACAGAAAGAGAGAACGACAAGACGTTGAAGTAAATATAAGGGATTTTAAAATATAAATTTTCAGCTCAGTTTGTCTCCATGATAAAGGTGAAAATTAATCTCCATGATCACAACACAAACAGACCAATCAACGAGAGAAGCAAGCGAATAAAAGGATAATACTATTCTCATAATTTTACTCCCCAACAAATGTGTGAATAAATGATGATTGTTTAAAGATTAATATTTCATTATATCCTATTTAAAGAATTTTTTTACACAAAATATTTTCACTAGGTTTTAATGTCTTCTAATATTAAATTATCATATATGTTGCAGACGCTACTTCTAAGTAGAATATTATTGCGTCTCACGTTTATTCATTTTGTGTTTCTATTCTTGCATTTTTTTTAAAAATGAGTTTTATGTGTTTATGGTTTTACTAGTTGTATCAGGCAACACATTCCACATCCGAATTCTGGACGGGAAAAAACGAGAATTTGTGTGTGTGTTTGTTCTTCCGTGGGGAATAAGAAAAGAGTTTTTCCCGATTTTATAAACTTCTAAGCACGAAGTAATCCGAGTTGTGTTTTAGGTCTTAGAAAATTTCCGTAACGGTGCACATAAATGATATTCAAATATGAAAAATTAAGATGCAGAGCACGCTAACTGCGATTTTCCGTTTACAACTACAGACACAAGACATTTAAAAAATTGATATTTAAATATTTTCCGTTTACAACTACAGACACAAAAAATTTAAAAAATTGATATTTAAAACAAAATAAATAAGTCACTGTACGTAGATAAATTAAATAAAATACAGTCATACACAACGTTGTTCAACAGGAAGACCAACATAATGTCTAATAAATACATCTAGTACCCTGCACTCGAAGTTATGTCTTTTCTTTAAAAAACATTTTCGCCTTAGCTTAAATAAATTCATTTTCTTTCCCTCTGTTGCACTCTTAACAAACTTACAAATATTTGGAGATCAAAGACACTCAGCAAACATATAAAACTTAGGCTATTCAACTCTTGCGTAATCCCTGTACTAACATATGGATGTGAAAGCCACAAATCCACTCAAGCTATAGAAAAGAAATTAGTTGCCTTCGAGAACAAATGCCTCTGAAAAAGTTTGAATATAAAATGGAGTGATTTTAAAACAAATGAAACAATAAGAGAAAAAACCAACCAAGAATATGTGTCAACCTTTATAAGGAGAAGGCGTTGGAATTATATCGGTCATGTTCTTCTAATGGACGAGAGTAGACTACCACGGCAGGCCTTCATATGGACACCAAAAGGCAAAAGAAAACAAGGAAGACCAAAAGAAACCCTACGTAGAACAATAAAAAGAGAAAGCTCAACCATGGGTCTAGGAAATAATCAAGACCTAATACAATTGGCGACGGATCGTCGTAAATGGAAATCAATTACTGACTTCTGCCCTATGCAGGGTTGCCAGATTGTAATTTGGGTAAAAGGCCAAACTGACTGCCAAAAAAGGCCAAAAAAAGGCCAAACTTATGTTATATGAAAAATGTCAACAAAAATGACGTCACGCACCTAGGGGCGGGAGGGGGTCACAGATTTGTGCGATGTATGACGAGGGGGAGGGTGCTTTTAAGAACTGTGACGTCATATTGGAAAGGGTCTAGCTCTTGATTACGTGTGACGAGGGGTGGGGGGGGGGTGAAAATACATTGAAAAATCTGCCAAAATCGCGTGACGTCATTTATGGACGGCTCATAACGGCTGAAAATTAGTTAACTATTTAAAATGAAGGTAGAACCAGGAGAAAAAGGATAATAAATGTGTAAATGCCAATGTTCGTATGTATGGTTGTACTCACAAAATAAATAGACTATGATACTAACATACAAATTTGAAAGAAAAGCTTCAGGTCATCCTTTTCCTCTAGACTGCTATTTGCAGTATTATTATAAACTTTAT
The DNA here is from genome assembly GCA_944989445.1 of Ampullaceana balthica. NCBI lineage: Eukaryota > Metazoa > Mollusca > Gastropoda > Lymnaeidae > Ampullaceana > Ampullaceana balthica. The sequence goes on from CALYLW010001841.1 coordinate 121,992, forward strand.
CAGATGTCAAGTCATCAAGCATTCTTGGTGACATGACAAAGTCCTTACTGCATTTATTTGTAAACAAAAGCTCAGCCCTGACTCTAACAATAGCGTCTAAAAGTGTGAGCTGCATTCTAGATCTGTCTTTGTCTTAAACTTTTTAAAGCCTAAAATACACATAAGCTATTCAAAAATAGGAAATAATTAACACGGTTATTTACTTATTGGCGAATTTTAATATTTCTTTGTGATAAAGATTATTTATATATATATTGTATATATTTTTATTTCTTTTAAGAAAAAGGCCAAAAAAGGCTAATATGGCAACCCTGGCCCTATGTGCCGTATTCGGCCCGAGAGGAACTAACTAACTAACTCTTAAGTGGTCGTCCATGCAATGACGTCACACGATTTTTGCGGCTATTTACCCCCCTCTCACCTCGTTACACTTCGTCACAAAAAGTTAGACCCCCTCACATATTATGTCATAGAGCTTTGACCCCCCCACCCCCTATAAAAAGCCGTGTGTCCTATATGAAAATGAGCATGTTCCAAACTCTTTCTTTGTCCTTTAAGTATTATTTAGTGTAAGGCTGCACTCTAATATCGTAACTCGTGTTAGGTCGTTTAAAAAACGTCATTAAATAAATTGTAAGCAAACGAATATTCAAGTCGAACTTTTATTAAAAGTTGCGCATTTCGATGTGACGTCAAAGTTCTTAGACACCCCCGCCTCACCCCTTTTCTGAAATGTGTTAACCCTCCCCCCCTAGGTGCGTGACGTCAGTTTTGGACTGCACTTAACCCATTCCCGGCTGAAGTCTTCATTTCACAATCATTTTCATCTTCCCATCCCTTGATTTTTTCAACCAAGAAAGACAAATTCAGAAACTATTTTGTGACCAGAGTTACTGATCGTTGACTGATCTTTTGTTACCGAGAAATTAGTTTAGCGGCCCTTCCTAATTTAAATGGTTTTGATTTTGTGTTACTTAAATATAGCGTGCAGTAGTTTGTAATATAGGCTTTGTTTTAATTAAAATATTTTTCATACTAGCACTTTTAAATAATTTTAGATAAATTTTAATTAAAATTCTTTTTAAAAATCTTTTTTTTTAAAGGACACACTTTTATTTACATATAGAAAGTGCACTAAACAGAAGAAAATAAAAGTATTCTATGATAACAGCTGAAATTCGTGAACCTATCTACTGCACATAAAAGCGTAGGGCGCTCATCACAACTCTCTATCATCTACAAGGCTTCGAAACATAAATACAAATTTGTATGAAGAATAATAAACATTAAAAGTTTCACAAGGTGCGTCTGTAACAGATAAGACATTTTTGAACCTCTAATATAATATAATATACATACATAAACACATATGAAGAGCTCAGGGGAAGAAACGGCTATGTCACATTTTTGTAGTTTTGACATATTCAAGTTTCAAAGTTCAAAATTGTACAGATTTCTTATAAATTAACTAAATACATTTGAATTTCTAATAAGCTCAGAGACATAATTTTATCATAAAACCTCATACAGAATATTCTATTTTCGATCCTCTATCAGATACATGGGATAACTTAAAAATTTCAAAAATGTCACATAGCCGTTTATTTCCTTGTGGTCTTCATATGTATATTTAGTTGTTCTAGGTAAATCAGACACTAATTCAAGACTTTACATTAGAAAAGGCGAGCGTCAGGTCAGGGCGGTCTCTCTCACCACGCCAAGGTCTCCAGGTCTTGATACGTTCTCTGATGTAAGGGAAGATAAGCCAAGGGAAGATTATCAGGGCGACTTTGCACTCGCTCACTATAAGAGACACGACATCAAAAGCAAACCTATAGAAATATATTTAAAACAAAAATCCGCCTCCGGCCCCCTTCTACAGTGCCATGAAGGATGATTTTTGTAAGGCTATCTTGTCGCATCACATGACAGAACCATGCTAGCTCGCTTCTCTTAATTCTAGATATTATGGGTTTCTTGGCGGCCCGAAATGGAGGTTGTTCTGTCCGCAGACATACTCATTAATCTTGTGTTCTAGATAAGAGATCTAAAGAATATTTCTCATCCTTTTGTTTTCAAATGCCTACAGCATGCTTTCAGTTGTTGCCAGTAGTGTCCAGGTCTCACATCTATACAAGTCAATAGTTTTAACAAGAGCTATGTAAAACCCTTGTCGAGCGTACACCACCTCCTAAACGTTGAACGTTACACCCATCACCGTAAATAGGCCAAAAAGCTTAATTAAAGAACGAATTTAAAAGTCTAGGTGTCGAAATCTAGCTGTCAATATCTTACTGTCAATATCTAGATGTCATAGAGTAGCTGCCAAAGTCCAGCTGTCAAAGTCTAGCTGTCAAAGGCTAGCTATCAAAGTGTAGCTGATAAAGTCTATATTTCAAGGTCTAGCTGTCATTCATTACAAGTGTCTACCCTTTATTACATTTGACCTGCTAGTTTTTTTTAAATTACCTTTAATATACACGCAAAAAGAAAAAAAAGATTAAAATAAGTGTGGCTAAAGCATCATTTTTACATTTCAGCGACGAAAAATATAAAATTCTAATAATTTTGTTTCTAGTGTGTAATAATTAAATTATTAATTAAATATAAAAATAATTTACCATCGGCATTACCGTACTTACCAGCATAATCTCCAACCCCTGCACACTTTTCTACAAAATTAAAAATAGAACTATTGAACGGGGACTCACCTTTTTCGGACACTGGTTTCGTAAATCCCAATAAATCCTAAGGCCATCCCGATCTCACAGACTCCAAACACAGAGAGGGCTGCCACGTATGGATAGCAGCTATCCACATCCAGACCACTCTCTACCAGCCCAGCCCGCATCTCGCTGGCAGCGGTTCCTCTAGCTCAGGGGTCTCCAAACTTTTCTGCCGGAGGGCCGCATTGACTGTCAAACAGCAGTTTGGGGGCCGACTACTAACCCCCAAATACTAAGTTCTGTGACAAACCACAGGTCAAAATAGTATCTTTTTTTTTAGATTAAAAGGTCTCCAGGGGCCGGATGAGAGGGCCTCGCTGGCCGCATCTGGCCCACGGGCCGTAGTTTGGAGACCCCTGCTCTAGCTGATTGGCGTCGTCGTTTGAACATAACGGTGGACAAAAACGTGAGAGCTAGTGGTACAGTTGTATCCACAGACTTGAAGATGTAGTATTCGTCTTTTACACATAGGTAACAACTTTGGAAATCCTCCTCAAATATCATCAGTGCCCCGGGAATTATTTTCAGCGTTGGGAAAATGATGAAAGAAACTATCCAAGGCGTGGCCAACAGAGCAAACGAGGCCAGCCGGGGCGTGGTGAGGACGGCACAGGTCCTCGGCAAGACGGCATGACTGGGAGCCGCGATTCGATCCTGACATCACTGACTGACTTGAGCCAGATAAACTGCTAGTAATATTACCAATGTCCAGTTCATGATAAAATCTTGCTTTAAGAAAACATGAATGAAGGCATTCAAGCTGTGGCAGTTGACGTTGTGTAGATTCATATAGCGCTCTTTATGTCTATACCCAGAGGTAGAGATACGACACACTCCAAGAGATGTTGGAGTGCATTGGTGAGGTAAAGTATTGGATGACTTTCAGTAAGCTCAATTTGAATGATGACAAGACAGAAGCACTCCTATTTTGCAACAATAAATCACGCAGTACTTTGTCTCTTCCGAATTCTATCCAGGTGGCTAGTTCTGATATACTGTTCAAAACACTGACTAGGAATTTGGCTACATTATTTCTGACAACATGTCTACCAACAACTTCATCAATCACATCTGTCGCTCTGCCTACACCGCCATTTTTCAGATCATCTCAATCTGTCATTACTTAGCAGTTAGTGCAACAAAAACTCTGGTCTCTGCTTTTGTTCTAGCTCGTATTAATTATTGCAATTCTCTTCTATCAGGGGCGCCAAGACAATGCATTGAAAAACTACAGAAAGTTCAAAATTCAGCTGGCAGATTTGTTCTAAAGGCAAAACAAAACATGAACATGTTAATCCACTACTTTACTCACTTCATTGGCCACCTATACGATGATTACAAACTGGCCGTTTTCTGTCACTACTTCTTTTCCGACTCATGCCCATTTTATCTTACTGAGCTTCTGTCGGTCTACTCACCAATTCGTCAGCTACACTCTTCTGCAGACACACGTATTTAAGTGGAACTTTTATTTAAAATGGCGCGTTTCTATGTGACGTCACAGTTCTTAAACACCCCCACCCCACTCATCTTCATCACAAATGTTTGACTCCCCACCCTTTTTTTCCGATGCGTGACGTCATTTATGGACGGCCCCTAAAGGAGAAAGCATTCATTTTTTCATTCATAAAACATACCGGTATTTTCTTTGTTTACCTAACTAGTGTCAGGTACCCACCCATTCGGAGCTGAGTGGACTCAGGGACACACTTGGCCACGATAAAAAATCTCTACCTTCACAGAGATTCCAACCCGTGGCTATCGGTACGCCCTGCCACTCGACTACCGTGCCCCACTGGTGGTTAAATAATAATAATATAAATAATATAATAGTCCAAGTCACTCACTCACTCACTCGTTGGATGTGGAACGCTGAGGAATGATGTATAAAAGTATATAGCAATTAAAAAATCGTGTGTTGATTAGCACTGTAAAAAAAATATTATATGACGTCATTGTTTGAGCTTATATTTAATATAAGCTGTGTATCAAAAGGTGTGCAAAATAATTATAAATTAAAGACGCGCTGTAAATAAAATATTACATGACGTCATTGTTTTAGCTTATATTTATATTTTAATTTTGGAAAAGGGAACGATTAAAAATAGGATTTGAGGATTGTTAATTATAAAATACTTTGTGTACATATCATTAAGTTTAATACTTCGTATTTATCAAACAAGGATAAGTTACTTGGGCTTTTAAAAAGAGTGGGCACCATAGGCGCCCTAAAAAAGTGGGCACCATTGGCGCCACGGCGCCCCTGTACAATCTAGTATATATATATATATATAAATATCTATACATTTTTTCATGCCAACATCTAATGACGTCACCCACTTGTAGGTTTTATTCACTGGGAAAAATGCCGGATAGGATATGGATAAATAGACTGTGGCGTTCAGGTTTTCGAAATTAAACCTGTGGCTTTTGATGTACACCTGAAATAATCGTTAAAAGCTGCCAGTTATACGGGAAAAAAAGTTAACAGCAAATTGGCTTTTCTATGTAACAAGTTCAACGAACCTATAAAAAATTAAAAATTCGACAAAATAAAATTAATAATAAGTAGAATAAAGTCTTAGATATTACTTCAATGTCGTTCTTGGAAAGTGTGAGCATTACAAAGGTGATGGCATTGTCATGGCATGCATGTCCCGAGGCGGGTCTATAAAATATATTAGCTGTGACGTCACTACGAACTCCTTCCCCGTCGAACTGATTCAAGCCGAAGCATCAACAGCAATTAAAACAGCAGCAACAGTACGTAAACTTTTATAGGACATACCATACTTATTTAAACGGGGAAACATATATTACTAGGCTATGGGCTTTACTATACTTATATGACTAGGCACACTTGTATTTGTAGGCTTTACTGTACTTATTTAAGTGGACACTTATATATTTATAGATAATCATATACTATTTAAGTAGGAAAACATATATTTATAGAAAATCTTAAAATTATATTAGTGGGGAAAACATAATATGTATAGAAAAGAATTAGCGAAACTTTTTGGGGCCGCGTGCCCAAAAATTCAAACAAAACCCGCTCGTATTTATAGCAAAGTGCCAACACTCCAATGCAACCTGAATATGGGGGTTTGGCTTAGCTGATTTGATTAAGGAAGCAATATTTTAATCAAGTACCGATGAATGACTTGATTAGTGGTGGCTCAATGAAACTTGTAAACGCTACTTCACTTGCCCCATATGCCGTCATGGTCTGAAAAGGGGTTATTATTATTATTACCGACGAATGAAGCTCTGCGTGTCGACTGTGGCACGAGTGCCAATAGTTCGCCATTACTGGTATAGACAATCCTATACTTTTATTAAGAGAGCACTCATATATTTATAGACAATCCAATGTTTATTTAAGAGGGTACTCATCAATATACATAATTTGCAATATCTGTCACGTCTGTCTGTCATGCATGTCTGTCTGTCCGTGACGCTACTAATTTTAGAAAGCAGTGCACCAAATTACTTCACCAATGCATCAAAAGGGGTGCAAATTAAAGATGCGCTGTGAAGAAATATTATATGACGTCATTGTTTTAGCTCATATTTATATTTTGGAAAAGGGAACAATGTAAAAAGAGGATTTGATGATGGTTAATTATAAAATCAAAAAACAAAGGGGGCGCTGTAGGCGCCCTACAACCACTATTATAAAATCCTTTGTGTGCATTTCAGAAAGTTTAATATTTCGTATTTATCAAACAAGGACAAGTTAGTTGGGCTTTTGAAAATGGCCGGCGCCATAGGCGCCCTAAAAAAGTGCATTTTTAAAAAAAATTAATAGATTTCAGCTGAAAACTTCCGTCATGGTTGACGGGTGATAAGCTAGTATATTAATAAACAATCACACTCTTAATTAGGAACTCATACATTTATAGTCAATGATATACTTAGGGCTGAGCCTGCCGATTGGTGTAGTGTACCAGAACAATGAAATTCTGGTGCATATAAGGGAAGGAAAACTTGAGCTTAAAATAACCAGCGTGTCTCAGGGGCTACTAACACCGAAATTATTTTGTTGGACTTACATGACCAGGGTAGAGCCCCTTCTTTAAATGTAAGAAAACACAACTTCTCAATGTTATAATAAAAATATATATTTTTGGCTTTTATCGTAAAAGTTTATTTCCATTTGAAAAGGCCAATCAAGGAAGACCTAAGATAAATACTTACAGATTCTTACTTTCAAATAATAACTATAATTAAAATTTAAAGCAAAACAGGATCTAATTGTAAGTAGTAACATTATTTGACAATTTGAATTCAATTTCAATGTTTTCAAATTTTTAGTTGACTTAAAATAATAGAGAGTAGTTTAAAATTAAATTCTGTAGCTTTCTCAAAACTTGTCGCGTCGCCAACTTGTCTCAATACGCGCATGTATTCACCAGATATCTTTATACAAAACACCATAAGTAGAACACCCTCTGTTGGTGCTATAATCCCCATGCCTTGAAGCTTTTCAGATATTGATTTCTACAAGAGCTTAAAATAATACTAATAATATATTTTATTTCGCTTAATTAGCCTGCTCCTGATGTATATGATCTTATCTGTTACAGACTTTCCTTCTATACAGAAGATTATTGCGTCTTACGCCTATACATGGTTTATTTCAAATCGTACATATTGTATTTCAATTTTAAATGTTGGTTTTTCTGTTTTCCCCAGACGACCAATTCCACGTCCGAATTCCGGACGGGAAGAACGAGAATTCGTGTATGTTTGTTCTTGCATACGGTGTAAGAAAGGGGTTTGTTTATCTCTTTGTCTATCTGAAGATTATCTTTGTATGTCAAACACTCCAAGAGATGCCGGGTGCAGAAGCTGATTGTTTTGTTGTGCATGCGACAGCGCATGTCATAAGACGTTAGGATAGCGTGTATCATCAGGGCGTTTAGTGATACACCCAATGGTAGCAACAATGCAATCCGTCAAAGATTCCGCCTTTAAAATGATAGTTACAGAGCTTTTCGTAAGGGTATGGATTCGGCAAGGAATCTCTTTTTCGTAGTGTTGAATGTCTTTTTCAATTTTTTAACTATTATGTTATTTACCAGATACCTCAGTTGTAGGCCTTGTGTAGAGGTAATAAATTGTAGCATTGGTATTGTTATATTAGTAATTTATAAAACTAAAACTATAAAACTGTAAAGTAAGTGAAAAACACTTTATATAGACAAACTTTTCAAATATTTTTAAAAAAATATATTGATCTTTTTAAAATTCTTGCAATAATTTTACAAAAGACAAAAAGAAAAAGCAAAATCCGTTAACAAGCCTCACCAAAGATCATTCGTCTGACACGAACACATACAAGCAAAGCATAAAAAATATACTTTTACCGTCGAACACACGTATTCTATTTCTCCATTCGGTACAGCTGTAAAACATTTTTACAATAATTGTTGCAAACATAATCTCTAACGTCATAACACAATCTTTATTTACTAGCACAATACCCGTGCTAGACTACACTGATTGATTCCCTTAATAACGAAACATACAAGTCAAGAAACTAGAAGATGCACACAAAACATGAAAATAAATATCATCTTATAATTTAAAAAAATCAAAACCGTATTTCCCCATTCTGGCTCAATTGTCTTCTTATATCAGAGACGATGGTTTTTAGAATGTTAACTAAAATAAAGTCATTATAAATATGAGCAGCCCAGACTACTACAGCTGATGTAGGAAATTTGTTGTAGAGGTTTTTTGCAAAGAACTTGGCAAACGTTCTCAGACAAGGGAAATAATTCAATGTTTATACTGGCACCCAAAAGATTAACACCCCTTAAAGTTTTAGGTTATTTAATGCTAACTTCATGAGACTGATTTTATTTTCTCATAGCCATCTTAACCCGTCTTAGATATTCTTTAATTAATTGTTTGAGAAATACACACAAGCTTGACATATTGAAAAGCAAAACTTTGATCAAATGTTCTTTTTTAAATTATAAACACATTACTGCTTAATAAAAATTATTACATTACATAATCCCAGGCGCCTATGATAAATATTTCCTTTGATGATACAAGAAAAAACAACTTAAAAACAATTTTAAGTTCAAAATTTCTCCGAATTGACAATAACACAATGTGTTTTTAAAAAATAATGTTCATTTTTACTAATGTTTCTTTTGCATCTGTGTTTGTTACAATGGTTTTGTGTTTCCCGCATTGCGATGGACTCTGTCCGGACTTGTGCCGATATCTACGTGTCGCCTTTTCATGATACCAAGTAGGCCTGGGAGAGGCGGTACCTGAAAGGAATTTTGAAAATTCATTTTTTAAAAAGAGATTATTTTGGAAGAATAAGATATATGAAGTTATTTGAGAATAGGCTGGGAATCCTAACAATCAAAGAAAATTTAGAGAAATAAATATTTCTCTGAAGGCATATTGACAATGTAAGAGTATTGTACAAACAAATAATTACGTGGGGCTCAATGATCTACTTTATAGAGTGAGCGTCCTTAATAGATTATTAGGTCTACCAAGCCCCGAGTAAGTTCTAATGAAAATACAAGGTTATGGGACAAAAAAAAAGATAATTAACTAAAACAAAAGGCTTACGAAGATAATCATACAGTGACAATACCTCTAACAAAATTCTTATACATTCTAGGGTTGAAATCTTTTAACAAAAAACACAGCTCCTTCTGTCCTGCTTATGGCTATGGTATACGCAATTCTTAACAAACACAAATGACTTGATAGATGGGTTTGATGAAATTCTCTTTGGCATTGCATTTAATGATATTTGCTGATATCTCGTGATCTTAACCCTAACACTAACACAAATCCTAACCTTAATCCTAACCCTAACACTAACCCTAACTCTAATCTTAACCTAACACTAACACTAACCTTAACCCTAACACTAACCTTAACCCATAAATAACCCTAAGCCTAACCCTAATACTAATCCTAAACGTAACACTAACCCTAAAACAAAACTTAACACTAACACTAGCCCTAAACGTAACACTAACATCATCACTAACCTTAACATTGAGACAACACTAGCTTTAACCCTAACACTAACATCAACACTAACCCTAACCCTAACATTGAGACCAACACTAGCTTTAACCCTAACACTAAACCTAACAATGACACTAATCTTACAAACATCTCGATAATATGTTATTGTTAATACCCACCCAAGATATAAGTATAAGGCATATTTGTTAAGTCAGCAAGTGGCATTAACGAAATTTTGCAATTGTTTCACAAATATTTGGTGTTTTGAGAGATTAGAACAGATCAGTGGGCCTATTGATTGCGGTATGCACAGCTAATGTTTGGTGTTTTGTGAGATTAGAACAGACCAGTGGGCCTATTGATTGCGGTATGCACAGCTGATGTTTGGTGTTTTGAGAGATTAGAACAGACCAGTGGGCCTATTGATTGCGGTATGCACAGCTGATGTTTGGTGTTTTGAGAGATTAGAACAGACCAGTGGGCCTATTGATTGCGGTATGCACAGCTGATGTTTGGTGTTTTGAGAGATTAGAACAGACCAGTGGGCCTATTGATTGCGGTATGCACAGCTGATGTTTGGTGTTTTGAGAGATTAGAACAGACCAGTGGGCCTATTGATTGCGGTATGCACAGCTAATGTTTGGTGTTTTGAGAGATTAGAACAGACCAGTGGGCCTGTTGATTGCGGTATGCACAGCTAATGTTTGGTGTTTTGAGAGATTAGAACAGACCAGTGGGCCTATTGATTGCGGTATGCACAGCTAATGTTTGGTGTTTTGAGAGATTAGAACAGACCAGTGGGCCTATTGATTGCGGTATGCACAGCTAATGTTTGGTGCTTGAGAGATTAGAACAGACCAGTGGGCCTGTTGATTGCGGTATGCACAGCTAATGTTTGGTGTTTTGAGAGATTAGAACAGACCAGTGGGCCTATTGATTGCGGTATGCACAGCTAATGTTTGGTGCTTGAGAGATTAGAACAGACCAGTGGGCCTGTTGATTGCGGTATGCACAGCTAATGTTTGGTGTTTTGAGAGATTAGAACTGACCAGTGGGCCTGTTGATTGCGATATGCACAGCTAATGTTTGGTGTTTTGAGAGATTAGAACAGACCAGTGGGCTGTTGATCGCGGTATGCACAGCTAATGTTTGGTGTTTTGAGAGATTAGAACAGACCAGTGGGCCTATTGATTGCGGTATGCACAGCTAATGTTTGGTGTTTGAGAGATTAGAACAGACCAGTGGGCCTGTTGATTGCGGTATGCACAGCTAATGTTTGGTGTTTTGAGAGATTAGAACTGACCAGTGGGCCTGTTGATTGCGGTATGCACAGCTAATGTTTGGTGTTTTGAGAGATTAGAACAGACCAGTGGGCTGTTGATCGCGGTATGCACAGCTAATGTTTGGTGTTTTGAGAGATTAGAACAGACCAGTGGGCCTGTTGATTGCGGTATGTACAGCTAATGGTTTTTTTTAAAAATTCCTTAAAAGTATTAAATAAAGTCACATCTTCCAAAAACCGATACTGTAAAATAACTTTTTCGTTGTGTACTTGTTATTGTTTACGGAAAGTGAACAGTTACAACTCTTAATGTCAAAACTTAATTAAAATTTAATTTTGCCAATAGAATAATTGGCCTGAGTGATTGTTGTTTTTTTTTAAAGTTTCATTCGACTTCACATATTTTCGTTTCCTTGCCTATTAGACAAGTATTAACATAGTATGCCTACATTGTTGACTTGACAAAGAAGTTTAAGAAAAATATACAAACTCTTGGATCGTGTTTGTTTTCGTCATTTTGTAAGCAGTTTTTAAAAAAAATAATTTAAATCAATCATATCTGTCCACAATTGCAAGGATGACCAAATATAACTGGTTCTATCAATACACAACTGTACAGATGATCATGTAAAACGTCTCCTACCTGTACACAACTGTAAAGGTGACCATGTAAAACATCTCCTACCTGTACACAACTGTACAGATGACCATGTAAAATATCTCCTATCCGTACACAACTGTAAAGGTGACCATGTAAAACATCTCCTACCTGTACACAACTGTACAGGTGACCATGTAAAACATATTCTACCTGTACACAACTGTAAAGGTGACCATGTAAAACATCTCCTACCTGTACACAACTGTACAGGTGACCATGTAAAACATCTCCTACCTGTACACAACTGTAAAGGTGACCATGTAAAACATCTCCTACCTGTACACAACTGTACAGGTGACCATGTAAAACATATTCTACCTGTACACAACTGTAAAGGTGACCATGTAAAACATCTCCTACCTGTACACAACTGTAAAGGTGACCATGTAAAACATCTCCTACCTGTACACAACTGTACAGGTGACCATGTAAAACATATTCTACCTGTACACAACTGTAAAGGTGACCATGTAAAACATCTCCTACCTGTACACAACTGTACAGGTGACCATGTAAAACATCTCCTACCTGTACACAACTGTACAGGTGACCATGTAAAACATCTTCTACCTGTGCACAAATGTACAGGTGACCATGTAAAACATCTCCTACCTGTACACAACTGTACAGGTGACCATGTAAAACATCTTCTACCTGTACACAAATGTACAGGTGACCATGTAAAACATCTCCTACCTGTACACAACTGTAATGGTGACCATGTAAAACATCTCCTACCTGTACACAACTGTACAGGTGACCATGTAAAACATCTTCTACCTGTACACAACTGTACAGGTGACCATGTAAAACATCTCCTACCTGTACACAACTGTAAAGGTGACCATGTAAAACATCTCCTACCTGTACACAACTGTACAGGTGACCATGTAAAACATCTCCTACCTGTACACAACTGTACAGGTGACCATGTAAAACATCTTCTACCTGTGCACAAATGTACAGGTGACCATGTAAAACATCTCCTACCTGTACACAACTGTACAGGTGACCATGTAAAACATCTTCTACCTGTACACAAATGTACAGGTGACCATGTAAAACATCTCCTACCTGTACACAACTGTAATGGTGACCATGTAAAACATCTCCTACCTGTACACAACTGTACAGGTGACCATGTAAAACATCTTCTACCTGTACACAACTGTAAAGGTGACCATGTAAAACATCTCCTATCTGTACACAACTGTACAGGTGACCATGTAAAACATCTCCTACCTGTACACAACTGTACAGGTGACCATGTAAAACATCTCCTACGTGCACAAATGTTCAAATGTAAAACAACTCTTACCTGTACACAATGAAAGCGACGCCCAAGGCGATGAAGACACAAACGATAGGCACAGTTAGTCCAACAATAAGGGCAATCATTTTCTCGTTTGTTGGGGTCTGTTTGAATGATATAAGTTACCATCAACAAATTTTGATTTTTTTTTAGTTAGCTTAAAAATGTACGTTAATTCCTACTGATTCATTTCCACCACCAAAATACCGCACCACATGATCATAAATGCTAAATTAAATAACACCGATTTGCTTAACTTAAACTTATTAAGATCTAGAAAGAGTTATAAATACAAAATATAAAGCTCACAGCGTCGATTGGGAATATCCGAATCATGATGTTGCTGCTATTGAAACATGTACACGAAAGATGAGTTTCGTTTCTCATGAGCGTGATACAGCCATCGTTTGACCCAGTCAAAGACCTTTAAAAAAAAAGAAAGAAAGTATAACACGTTTCTATATAAAACAATATGTTATAAAGGTAATGTATTCTATATAAAAATTTAAAAAACCCGTAAAAAGCAAGTTTTTCACTATAAATCCTTTATGTACGAGACGTAACTAAAAGAATGTTCATTATAATACGCAGCGCAAGACCATCCAAAAATACAAATTTGTAGTTGTGTCGTAAAACATGTTTCATATAATGCGCACCGCTCAGGAAAATGTTTATAAAAAGTGTTGTCAATAAAATACGCAACTAATTGCGCGACAGAAAGGTTGTTCAATATAATGCGCACCCTTACACTCTATCTCAAAAAATAGCATGATACATAGGAATAAATAAAATAATTTAAAAATTCAATAATTTAATTACGGTACATGCGGTCGATCTGAAATTTTGATACATTGTTTTTATCATCGGTACGAAACTGCCTGCAAAATTTCAGCTCGCTAGGTTACGAGCAAGTGGGTTAAAAATCGATCCAAAGTGTTGGCGACAAGCAAGCAAGCAATCAAGGGCGGCCGCAGACACCACGAGTTAATATAAAGGATTTAATAAAAACAACCCGTAAAAAACCAAGTTTTTGACTATAAATCCTTTACGTATGAGACGTAACTAAAAGAATGTTCATTATAACACGCAGCGCAAGACCATCCAAAAATACAAAATTGCAGTTGTGTCGTAAAACGTGTTTAATATAATGCGCACCGATCAGGAATAGGTTTATAAAAAGTGTTGTCAGTAAAATACGCACCTTATTGCGCGACAGAAAGGTTGTTCAATATAATACGCACCGCGACGCTCTATCTCAAAAAATAGCATGATACATAGGAATAAATAAAATAATCTAAAAAATCAATAATTTAATTACGGTACATGCGATCGATCTGAAATTTTGATCCATTGTTTTTATCATCGGTACAAAACTGCCTGCAAAATTTCAGCTCGCTATCTTGCGAGCAAGTGGGTTAAAAATCGATCAAAAGTTTTGGCGACAAGCAAGCAAGGTCGGTCGGTCGGTCGGCCGCAGACACCACGAGTTAATATAAAGGATTTAATAAAAACAACCCGTAAAAAACCAAGTTTTTGACTATAAATCCTTTATGTACGAGAAGTAACTAAAAGAATGTTCATTATAATACGCAGCGCCAGACCATCCAGAAATACAAAATTGAAGTTGTGTCGTAAAACATGTTTAATATAATACGCACCGATCAGGAATATGTTTATAAAAAGAGCTGTCAATAAAATACGCACCTTATTGCGCGACAGAAAGGTTGTTCAATATAATACGCACCGCGACGCTCTATCTCAAAAAATAGCATGATACATAGGAATAAAAAAAATAATCTACAAAATCAATAATTTAATTACGGTACATGCGATCGATCTGAAATTTTGATACATTGTTTTTATCATCGGTACGAAACTGCCTGCAAAATTTCAGCTCGCTAGGTTACGAGCAAGTGGGTTAAAAATCGATCAAAAGTTTTGGCGACAAGCAAGCAAGGTCCGCCGCAGACACCACGAGTTAATATAAAGGATTTAAAAAGGCAAAACAGTCAGACAAATGTTTCTTTACCTCATCACTTTCAAAACTAAGTGATATTCTATGATACTTAAGTAAACCTACACCAGTATCAATATATATAATTCCCGTTGTCTGTATGTATGGATGTAATTATAATGCTGTTATGTGGCACTGCGATCGATTTTGTTTTATAGTGCTGAACCAAAAATAACATTTTTCGAACGTTCCACATAAAATTGTTCAATATGATAATAAATGAATCAAATAAAAATAAATAAAATAAATGAAAGTTCTGTATTACGTTATTTTTTAAATCTGATGTGTATTTATTTTGTAAACTTCCGTCATTTTTGACGGGTGATACACAAGTAAAATTATTATTATTAGAGACATTGATAAAATATATTACCAGATTTCTGTGTTGGATTAATCACATGTAGGTATTCTGTCATTTGACTGTTGATAAAATATGAATATTGTTTTAATTAAAAAAACAATATTATACACAACATTAAATTGAAATTTTAACGAACTTAAATGGACAAATTATGATTTCAGTTTTAATCACATCACTGTCGTCACACAGTTCTAGGTAAAAATCAAGTGGACCGGTCTCATCAAATGTTGCTGCCTTAAAGTTTGGTATCCTATCAAAATTATATTATTGATAAGCAGAGGCGTTACTGGGGGGTGTGGGTGGTGCGGACCGCACCGGGTGACACCATCACAAGGGTTGACACCAAAATGTAAAATCCTATATGTTCCCGTTATTTGGCACTGGCGGACTCGGAAGAGGTCAGCGGTGTAACTCGTGAGGGGAGGACAACATGAGCTACCGCACTGGGTGACACCAACCCTAGTGACGCCACTGTTGATAAGATAATATTTTAACAAGATAAAGAAATTAATTATCCTTTTTGCTATCTTAACTTAATTTAAGATTTTCTATCTTGGTAATTTATAATTTAAAAAAAACCCAGTCCGTTTTTAGTTAAGTTTGAATCTTTAAACTTCATGAATAGGTGCGTTTTATTACAACGAAGACATATCGTTGTCTTTAACTGCATAATGCTATTTTTACTGATTTTAATGAACGGTGGTTGATTTGATACCCGTTATTTTGCGTCACTCATTTTATTTAAATCTGCTGAGTAATTGTATGTAGCAATATAGTTACTAGGGGTGTACCGGTTTTCGGCTCCAGCATATCCGGAATCCGGCCATTTCTAAAAATCCGTCTCCGATTTCGGCCGGATTTTACTTCATAAATCCGGCCAAATCGTGCCACAGCCTGATTTCAAAAATTTGAATCCGGTACACCACTAGTAGAAAGAAGGTACTGTATATAGTTACCGTCATGCCTTTAGGTACACAGCAGGACTGGGGTGGGTCCATGTCTATTATCTGCGTAGGCTTATCTGATTGTTTAAAAAACGTAAATAGAAACAACACATTAATTTTAAGATATATTCATTCTGTTTGTGTCACAATTATGGTGGTAACAGTGTATTTTGACAGCAACAATTATGTTTGTTTAGTGTCAACATTTGTTTTGTTGACAGTGTTAAACAATTGTGTTTAGTAAATATAAATATATATATACTAAATAAATTCTGGCACAACATGTCTACCCGGAATCTCAGTGCGGTTTCCGGGATGGCAGGTCAACCATGGACATGATTTTCACACTCCGTCAGCTGCAAGGGAAATGTCAGGCACAAAAGAAAACGCTCTTCATTGCCTTCTTAGATTTAACAAAGGCATTAGACCTGGTCAGCTGCAAGGGTCTTTCCGTATACTAGGATGTCCGCCGCGGCATCTCAACATCAAATAGTTCTTTACACACCAACATGCACAGCACAGTGCCCTTTACACACCATCACGCACAGCACAGTGCTCTTTACACACCAACATGCACAGCACAGTGCTCTTTACACACCAACACGCACAGCACAGTGCTCTTTACACACCAACACGCTCAGCACAGTGCTCTTTACACACCAACACGCACAGCACAGTGCCCTTTACACACCAACACGCACAGCACAGTGCCTTTCGATGGCACCATATTAGAGCCTTTCCCAGTTTGTAGCGTAGTCATGCGCAGTGATGCGTACTGGCACCGACACTCTTTGGTATCTCCTTCTAGTTGCTATTGCGACACGCTTTCGTGGACTGTTCCGACAGTGGGAAAATTCATACCAGGGCGAGTGGAAGCAGTGATGGTGAACCTTTTTGGGGCCGCGTGCCCAAAGTTCAATTAAAACTTACTTTTATAAATCAAAGTGACAACACAAAGTGCCAGCACAGTGGTTTGATTAAGGAAGTAATATATTAGTCGGGTGCCGGCTGATGAGGCTCTGCGTGTCGTCTGTGGAACGCGTGGCATAGGTTTGCAATCACTGCTATATAACATTTCAACATTCGTGCGAAGAGCAAAGTGGAAACTGTATTAATCAGAGAGCTGCTGCTTCGCGGATGATGCAGCTCTTCCCTCATATTCAGAGATAGGAATCGAACAACTGGTAAATAAATTCTCAGAGGCATGCAAGGAATTCGATCTATCTATTAGCCTCAAAAAGACTAACATTATGAGACAAGGCACAAAATCCGGTAACATCGGGTAATATAACCTTGTACATAGAAGCGTGGTGTTATCCCTGTCAACACCTGTAATATATAACATAGTCTATAGAAGCGTTGCCTACCTCCTCCATTCAGTGTGGGTTCCCCTGTGGTCTGGGTGCTTAAATCACCGTCGCTTAGTGATAGTGGCGTATTCGCGTTGTTTGCGCTTGTCATGGAATTAACGACGATTCGTTCCCCAAAGGACGTTGTTAAGAAGTCTGTAGGTGTGACCTGCGTGACTATGCTCGCATCTATGTCAACAGAATGTGTTCCGAAATCATTAGTAGGTGTCTGTGTTAGGAAAATGTCTGTGGTTGTGCTTGGTGATATGGAACTGTAAATCGTTTGGCTCGGTGTGATAGAACTGTCCGTCATTGAAAAGGGTGTTTGGTAGCTGTCGGTCATTATGACGGACGTTACGTAATTATCAGTTGTAGTGATTGATATCATGGAACTATCAACTCCTGTGCTTTGTGAGAAAACGTTGTCTGCAATATTGGTTGTTTCGTGGCTAGAAGGGTTGTAATGCGTCGTACCATCAACACGGTCTGTCGTATACGTAGTTTCGTGGCTAGAAGGGTTGTAATGAGTCGTGCCATCAACACGGTCTGCCGTATGCGTAGTTTCGTGGCTAGAAGGGTTGTAATAAGTCGTGCCATCAACACGGTCTGTCGTATGTGTAGTTTCGTGGCTAGAAGGGTTGTAATGAGTCGTGCCATCAACACGGTCTGCCTTATACGTTGTTTCGTGGCTAGAAGACGCAACATCAACACTGTCCACTTCCTGGAGAGCCGTCGTAGTAGTGGGCGTGGTGAAAGCGGTCGTGTTGTTGGGGCTTTGAGTGGCAGCATGACTGCAATGAGGCATAACGAAGCCAAGGCGACAAAAATAATCCTTAAGGCATATGTGTAGAATGCAATTTGGATCCTTGTTCAGATCATGCCCCTCAGAGTGGCTTTCACAGCGTTTCAGATGACTTTGTGCAAGGCATTCACACTTTTCACACTGGCTGATGTTATTACTCATGCAGAGTGGATCTCTAGCTGAAATATTTTAGAAATATTCGATTATTTTTAAGCGAGAACCGTTCGCACTAAACTATATTACTAAACAACGTTTCTCAAACTTTTAAATTGGACTGAACAAAGTTTTTTATTGTCTTGTTGCAGCCGTCTCAAGTTTAAGCGAGAATAATTTGTAAGTAAAAAATATGTTTTGTAACAAACATAATTATGTATCACGATCCAGAACACATGGCTTGTGGGCCATGTATACATACACCTTAGACTAGTACAGAAAATGTATATACATATATAGTTTTTTAATTTACCACACGCTTCCCATGAACCATTAATTTGAAGAAAAAAAAACAACAGCACATTCAGGGGCGTAGCTATATTCGCTCTCCACCCCAACTCACTAATCCCTTATTGACTTGATTTTGTTTTCTTGTTTAAATTGGTACTAACTATGACAACGACAAGACAAAATAGGAATTAATTGTTTGACCACAAAGTAAAATTTATACTGAATGTTCGATAGATTGCTACACCGTTGTCATATTAAAACGTATTTTATTTGATTGATTTGTTTGGTAGCTTGGTTGACGTCATCTTGGAGGACGTGGGTAAGCTGGAGGGACTCGGGGGTAAGGTGACAGTGCTGTTAATCCCGAGCCACGTGAATGTTGACGGCAATGTAAAGGTAGACTCCCTGGCCATAGCAGGGTCGGTCTAACACTTGTGGACTACCTCGGACTCTTATCTCGGGGCTAAAACCTGGCTGATAGACCACTTCAGGAACAAGTGGTACCAGGAGTGGTCTGACAACACGACTACATTATCCTTTTTAAATAATATAGAGCAAGATAAAAACAAACTCTGATTGTCCGATCGTGGATTGTAAATAATTCTTAATAATCCTAAGATTTAATTTTGATCTTGAATCTGGATATATCATGTATGGTTTTAATTCAAAATTTAAATCGTCTATCCAGCAACAAGGGGAAGTTATCACTCCTCCTTTTCAGTGCGTTTGCAAAAATACTTTAGCTATTTATAGTTTTGTGTGTCCAATCTAGGGGTGTATTTTATTCAAAATTTTTAAATCTGGCTGGAGACGGAATCGCCGGGACCGTAAATATATGTATGTATATAACTTCTCGGGAAAGGCAAAGAGAGTAATTCCAGACAGAAAATCAGTAAATGGACATCGATTAATTAATTGTTAATTTCCGCATCCCTAACATCAAGTAAATATAAAACTCACTCATAATTTTGGTCCTCAACTCAAGTAGTCCATAAACATTTATATGATTGAAGTAGATTTGAAATGATGTATAGAGAGTTGTCAGGGCTGTTTGGTTCCTGGTGACATAAATGCTTCCATTCGAAAGCAGGTGCTCTCTTTTGGTAGTATCTATGGAAAAAAAGCATTTTTAACACACTAAAGATTTTATGTCTTCTGGTTAAAAAATAGTTTGAGTTTTTCTTAAATAAAAATGTTCAACTGCTAAGAGTTGGGACTGTCATGCTACGTACTCATTACCAGCTTTAAATGAATGAAATTAATGAAGGAACATTTCTTCTAATGATAAAAGTAGCTTATTTATAGCGTACTGTCATTTATATGGTTGCTAGGATATGAATGATTATTTAATACGGATAGTTATGTTTTAGCTTTAAGTGCTGTGAACCCAGTTCCTTACTCAACTTACTGGTGTACAGCGCTATATAAATTTTCAACTTATTATTATTATTAAAAAATAAAAGACTTGGTTTCGCCGGGCACCAAGTAACTTATCCTTGTTTGATAAAAACGATTTGAGAAACTTGCTAAAATCTACACAAAGTACTTTATAATTATAAATCCTCTAATCCTATATTTACATCGTTCCCTTTTCCAAAATTAAAAAATAAACTAAAACAATGACGTAATATAATAATTTTTTTTACAGCCCGTCTTTAATTTATAATTATTTTGCACACCTTTTTGCGCGATTTCCGATGCACACCTTGTATTAAAATATAAGCTTAAAAATGACGTCATAGCGTTACACATACATCCAATGAGTGACTTGGGCTATCATATTATTTACTAGTGTATTACCCGTCAAAAATAAAGGAAGTTTTCAAAATGAATACATTTCAGCTGAAATCTATTAATTTTGAAAAAATACACATCAGAATCATATATATATATATTACGCTCAATTATGTGGCCTAACGCTTAGGGACATCACTCTGCTTTTTTTTTAAATTGGATAATCATTTTGGTTTCAAGATTAACATTAAACATTCTCCACACTATCTAATACATGATCGCCCTAACTATGCTTGTGTCTCCCCGCCGAAAGGCACGCAAAAAGGCGCGCAAAATTATTATAAATAAATTATAAATGTTCGCCGTAAAAAAAAATTATATGACGTCATTGTTTTAGCTCAGAACGTCAATTACCGAAACAACGCACGAACCTGTGACGTCTGCATTTGTGTACACACAAACACACATTTGTGTTGAGTCTAACATCGGCCACCAGCCTATGCGTGGTAGTCTCCGTTATAAATCATGATGTAAGTCACCACCAACCGGTTGATGTCAGTGTGTCAGTCTTCGGTTCTTGACCCACTGCCAACTGCATTGCTGCGCCGCATTCAAGGTATGACACCGTTCTCATACGCATCGTCAATGTCACGTTCGCATTGCTTTATTATTTCTTCTTCAACTCCACAAATTTACAAGCCTTCGCGTGTTGCCACGAGACAACTATGCCTCGAAAATAGATCATTCGATGAAGCCGAAATTGCCAATAGAAAACGTCGCAGAAACGAACATAACAGGAATCGATGACGAACAGAAACACACGAGGAGGCATCCCAGCGACGAGAAACGCGAAACCAACAAGATCGCATTCGAAGAGCAAGTGAAACCGACGAACAACGGTCCCGTAGACGGGAAGTAGCAGCCACTAATAAACGAAGTCGGTCAGCAACACTCCGGGAAGTACCAGCACCTCATCTGGATGGAGCCACCGGAAGTGACTTCATGAATGACAACGTCCAGCAACATTTCTGTGGCAATTTGCAATTGCTGTGCACATTCTGCAGTGCCAAACATTTTTCTGGCGAACATCCTGCGGACAAAATATTTACCACACACTGCCAGAAAGGAAAAGTGACGCTAGATCTCATCCGCATATAACCTTTACTGAGGACGCTCATGACGGGGGAACACTAGCACTCCCAAAACTTCATGGACAACATCAGGTCTATTAATAGCGCCTTAGCCTTTGCGTCAATGGGCTGCTAAAGTCGCTCTTCCTCCCGGATACGGGCCCTACTGCTTTCGCATCCACGGACAGATTTACCACAGATCTGAGGCTCTGCATCCTGACAATGATGATCGTCGTGAATTTGCTCAGCTGTATTTCCTTGATCCTGGTGAAGCTTTGGAACAAAGGATGCAAATGCGACCTAACTCTACATGCAACCGCGATCTCATGGCGCTCCTGAGCTCATTCATGACCGACAACAATCAATTTGCAGATGCATGCAAAATGCTGTGTGAAGTGGAACAAGAATGTCTGACGGAAACAGCTTTACGGAATACACTACCTACAACTGTGTCACTGGCCATCATTCATGATAGAAACGATGACCAAAGGCGTTACAATGCTGAACGGTCCAATGAAGTGGCTTTCGTTTTCAAAAATGCGAATGGAGAACCTCCTCTTGAACGGGACATCATAATACACTGCAAAACAATTTCACACGCAAGTAAAACACAAAGAATCAGCATTCTCGACCTCAACTTGGATCCCATGGTCTACCCTGTGTTATTCCCGTATGGGGAACAAAGCTGGACACCAGATATTAAACTTCAATATAACCCTACGATTATAAGAAGCTTGCGTCGGCCATCACCCACGAATACCCAGAACAAGAGTCACTCAAATGCAGTATTACGGCTACCGATTTGCCATCAGGGACGAATTTAATCCTTTCCTGAGTGCTGGAAAACTCACCCTCCAATATTTTGTGGATAGCTACATCAAAACGGAGGGAAACAGACTCAATTGTGTGCGACAAAATCAGTCAAAACTAAGGGTAGAAAAGTACACTGGCTTAATGGATTTTTTGCAAACTGAAGCGAGACAACAAGGCCTTATGCCAGGCCAACCACTAATACTTCCTTCATCCTTCCAGGAAGGCCCCAGGAACATGCTCCAAAATTATCAAGATGCCATGGCGATTGTTAGAAATTACGGGAAACCCGACTTCTTCATTATAATCACATGCAACCCAAAATGGCCTGAAACTGTCACCAATTTACCACAAGGCCAATCAGTGGAATTTCGTCCAGATTTGGTCGCACGCGTTTTCAAACTTAAACTGGATGCTCTACCAGATGACATTGGAAAACATCACGTTCTTGGAAAACCAATAGCAAAAATCCATTTCATTGAGATCCAGAAACGTGTGCTTCCGCATGCTCACATACTATTAATTTTATGCAGCGAGGACAAGCCTAACGACGATGAACAAGTGGATAGAATGATTTCTGCAGAAATACCAGACAGTGCAACACAGCCTCGATTGCATGAAATAGTCACCAAACACATGATTCATGGGCCCTGTGGGAAACAGAACATGAACTCTCCATGCATGGTTGATGAATCCTGTTCGAAGAAGTTTCCGAAGCCGTTCTGTGAAGAAACAATCATTAATGTTGACGGCTATCCCAAATAAAGGAGACGGAACAATGGTGTAACAGCAATCGTCAATAGCCTAGAAATTGACAACTCATGGGTCGTTCCTTACAATCCGTACCTCAGCCTAAAGTACATATCAACGTCGAGAGCTGTGCTTCCATAAAAAGCTTCAAATATCTGTTTAAATACGTCTACAAAGGACATGATTGCACCTACATCTGCATTAAAGAACACGGGACCATGAACCACGATGAGATCATCTCCTTTATGGACTCTAGATATGTGAGCGCACCTGAGGCTGCTTGGCGCCTTTTTGGGTTCCACATGCACAAGCAGTCTCATGCAAATATCAGACTCCAAGTTCATCTCCCTGGCGAGCAATCAGTATATATAGTTTTTACTACTGATAACGTTGAGGCTGCAGCACAGAACGCAGCTTCGAGAGACACTACTTTAACGGCATTGTTCAAACTAAATCAACAATACCAGATGGCTACAGGTATACTATACACTGATATACCAGAACATTATGTTTTTCTCGAGAGGACCAGAACATGGCAGAGAAGGCAAAGGGATGCTGACAGAATAATTGGTCGTATGTACTCTGTCAGTTTAGCGTCAGACATTCAGCGCTTCTGCTTGCGCTTACTTCTCCTTCATGTGCCAGGTGCAACTTCCTTTGAGGACCTTCGGACCGTCCATGGTATTACATATCCATGTGGTTTACAAGGAAATCTTTCAGATTTAGCTGTTCATATCGTATTGTGTTCATGACAATAAAAGATAAAAGTTCTTTTCTATTTCAGTATTTCGTACATCTCATTGTTATTTATTTTTATATCGTATTGTGTTCATGGCAATATAGGCCAAATGTTATTTTCTATTACAGTATTTCATACATTTCTTTGTTATTTCTGTTCATATCGTATTCTGTTCATGGCAATAAAGGCCACGTGGTTTTTTCTATTGCAGTATTTGGTATATTTCTTTGTTATCCCTTCTGTGGGATTTCGTTCTGCCAGCTTCAGCAGGCTTTTGAACTAGTTATTAATAATTGAACAATTTCATGCGGATATGATCGATTTTTATGTTCGATAAGAGTTATTTTTGGTGCAGTAGTTTGGTGCGCTGCTTTCTAAAATTTCTCGCCGTAAAAAGATATTAAATGACGTCATTGATTAAGCTCATATTTTACATTTGGAAAAGTGAACGATGTAAAAAGAGGATTTGAAGATTGTTAATTATGAAATACTTTGTGTACATTTCAGGAAATTTAATATATCGTATTTAGTTAGCTGGCACCCCAGCACAACACCCTCAATTATCACTGACTCACTCATTCCGTAACGCTCAAAGCACACTATCAAAAACAACAGAAACACCCGGCCCATTTTTTTGCCATACTGTCCTTTTCAGGACAATTCCAAATTACTCCTCAATTAGCTTGGTCTTGGTGCCGCCCACGAACAAACAAGTTTTCCTTTAAATGTTTACTTTATGTCGTTGCTAATTAGTATTAGTCCCACCCTAACTAGATCTCTCTGCATTTCCTGTACATAGTATCACTTCAACAATACGAGCTATGTATTTAATATTACGTATTTATCATACAAGGACAAGTTAGTTGGGCTTTTGAAAAAGGTGGGCGCCGTAGGCGCCCTTAAAAGAAAGTGGTTGCCTCGGCGCCGCAGCACAAACTAGTAATAAATAATGTAATACAGAACTTTTATTTAATTTTATTTGATTCATTTATTATCATATTGAACAATTTTATGCGGAACGTTCGAAAAGTGTTAGTTTTGGTGAGGTAATTTGGTGCGCTGCTTTCTAAAATTAGTAATCGATCACAGCGCCACCTAACGATAATTACATCAATACATACAAACAACGAGATTTATGTATATTGATTTGTTACCCGAGTTCTAATTAACGCTTACATTATCATAAATCATTTTCATTTCCTAAGAAATGGCTTTAAAGTTAGAGTGAAGTTGGCAGTAAGATTATTTTAAAATTTAAAAGAAAAGTGATTTTTCTTCTCGGTAGAAAAGTAATTTCAACACGTCGTAAAAGTAATTTTCAACTTGCTATCATGGAATTTACTGGAATAAAATTCTTTAGAATATATATTATAGTGTACTATCATATCTGATGACATTAGCAGGTCATGTATTAGCAACACTATGGGCTAAACAGAGGCATCTGTCAATATCAGCACCGTTGTCTGTTTAGACAAAGACTTCAAACCTCAGCATGTTATGTGCCAGCACCAGTGTGTATACAGTCATAGACATCAAACCTCAGCAGGTCACGTGCCAGCACCAGTGTGTATACAGTCAAAGATATCAAACCTCAGCAGGTCACGTGCCCGCACCAGTGTGTATACACTCAAAGACATCACACCTCGGCAGGTCACGTGACAGCACCAGTGTGTATACAGTCAAAAGACATCAAACCTCAGCAGGTCACGTGACAGCACCAGTGTGATACAAACAAATAAATATCTCACATTCGTCTTTAGTTATGGGAAAGACTTCAAGGCATGCTATTAAGATAATAAAAAACTGTATAAACTATGTTCAACTTACTCCAAATAACTGAACTTTCATCCAAAGGGCATTGACACGATATGTTGCCTATAAGAGTCAATGTGGTGGTCATAAGCAATTGTCGTTTGTAAACCAAGAAGCAGCCATAGCTATTTTCATTGGCGGTCAGTGACTGGACATTTTCTGAATTCTTGGTTTCCTGGGGCTAAAAGAACAAATTAATTAAACCTTTTGAAACATTTTCATGTAATGTGATCAATAAATATTAAACGCGTTGGGAAACGAAAAACTTGTTGCAAGAAATTCTGACTCATGTGACTCTTGAAGCACTTCTTTAGAGTCAGAGACTCATTAAAACTCGCTGCAAAACTGTGGCCGCAAGTGAGTCAGGGTGACGCATATCTTTAGAGAGAAGAAATACTTATCTGTACTAGAATATGCATCTTCTGTATGGGACCCATCCACCAAAGAAAACATTGATAAACTAGAACAAATTCAAAAAAGAGCTGCCAGATTCATTACTGGAGAATATTCGAAACTGACAAGAATAACACCATTAGTTAAATCATTAAACCTTGAAACACTAGAGGATAGAAGAACCAAGAGCAAAGTAGTAATCATACATAAAGCAATTAATTCTAATTTAGAAATACAACACAAAGATAACTTAATACAACCCTCAGATAGACATAAGGATAAAAACACCTTTCTTATTCCGTATGCAAGAACAAACACATACAAGTTTTCCTTCTTCCCGTCCGGAATTCGGGCGTGGAATGGGTTGCCTGAAGAATCCAGGAAAACCAACACTTTATCAACATTTAAATCTCTAATAAAAATGCAGGACTAAACACAAACCATAGATAAGCGTAGGACGCAATAATCTTCTGTATAGAAGGAGCGTCTGTAAACAGATAAGATAAGATAAGTTAGCACTAAAGGAAGAGAAAGATAATTAATTAACCTTATGACGTCATGTCATTATTAAACCCTTTTAAGTTTGAATAATCTCGATGCCATGTGTTTGTACAAAGTTGCTGTCCTCGTCAACTTCCTGAAAGGTTGTTTTCACTTCCTGTGTAACGTTGTTATTCTTGTAAACAACAGGGCAGCCATTACATCTGGCAGTAGTACAATTAATTATTCCACGTAATGCATTTAAAGTAATTTAGAAACTATTTTTCTATTTTGTGATACAGGTCGTATCTACGTGGTGTCTACCATCGGCCAATCTAAAATAAGGAGAAATCATGCAATAACATAAATTATAATTTTAAAAAAAGAAAAACAAAAAACACGAATGATGTCAGGAGAAACGTGTTTAAGTTAGATAATTACTGGGAAAAGATGCAAATTTACATCTTCTTTACGTTACGGTTCCCTTGTACTGGCTTGTGCTGAAGTTTTGCCACCATTTCTTTGAACAAAAAGGAACGTTCAATTTACTGATTCCGTAAATGTTCCAAAGGAACAATAAATCTATTTTAAATAAGTGAAAATAGAGAATAAATTAATTAAGGGGAGTATAACTTAAACTGTAACTAACACTAAAACTAACAATATAACTAACACTATAAATAACACTTAAACTTAAACTTTAACTAACACTATAACTAACATTTTAACTAAAATTATAACTAACACTATAACTAACATTTTAACTAACACTATAACTAACATTTTAACTAACACTATATCTTATACTATAACTAACACTATAACTAACACTATATCTAACATTATAACTAACACTCTAACTTACACTATAACTAACACTATAACTATCATTTTAACTAAAACTATAACTAACATTTTAACTAACACTATAACTAACATTATAACTAACACTATAACTAACATTATAACTAACACTATAACTAAGACTATAACTAACATTGTAACTAACACTATAAGTATAAGTAACACTCTAACTAACACTATATCTAACACTATAACTAACATTCTAACTTACACTATAACTAACACTATAACTATCATTTTAACTAACACTATAACTAACATTTTAACTAACACTATATCTAGGACTATAACTAACAATATATCTAACATTATAACCCACACTATAACTAACACTATAACTAACACTATAACTAACACTATAACTAACACTATACCTATCATTTTAACTAACACTATAACAAACGCTTTAACTCTTTAACTAACACTATAACTAACATTATAACTAACACTATAACAATCAATATAATTAACGCGACAACTAACCTAAAAACTTACAAACCATTAACCTTACCTTAAAACTAAAAGAAGCTATGCTATACTAACCTGAAAATTATTGCAAAAAAAAACGACAACAAAAAAACTAAATAATATATTAGTTAACTAACTTTCACTAACCATATACTAACGATCCCATTAAATCGGACTCAATTATCATTTAATCAGATTCATTTACCACTACCTCAGACTCATATATTTTTGAATTAGTATACTATTTATTGACAAAAACTATGGGTGTACCGGATTCAAATTTTGAAATCCGACCGAAACTGGAATTTGCGGGGTTATAGAGTAAAATCCGGCGGAAGCTGGACACGGATTTGTAAAAATGGCCTGATTTCGGATTTGCTGGAGTCGGAGCTACTATATGTTTATAAATTGTATGGCTCTACCGGCAAGCCGTATTTGGCCACATTTTTGTTGTGAAATTCTGCTGAAGCCGGAGCCGGATTTTAAAAAATGGCCGGATTCCGGATTTTACGGAGCCGGAACCGAAATCCGGTACACCCCTAAAAATAACACATATGATGGTAGTATTTATCGTTTATTTACAGATTCGTGTAGAAAATGAAAGTGCTAGATCTGTTTTCTTTCATCTTGGCTTTTGGATGCAGCATTCGAGGTAATCCTAATGGCTGAGGCCCTTCTGATGTAAGTGGTTCCCCTTCTGAGGTGCCATTTTCAATTGCGGCTGTATGTAAAATGATAGTACTCGTACGGGTCGCTTAAAAAAAATCAAGTTAAAAATGTTTTGTGTCTGCTAATTATACACTAGCTCATTATATATTGTGTCTTTACAATACAGAATTGTAATTGTAAGCACTTGTCTTTGCATCACTATATCATACGCTTATAGTCTTCACGCTATCACATTGTAAGCAATTCTTATACTTACAATTTAGATAATTAGTAAGCTTTTGCCTTCAAATATTACACTACCAGAGTTTTAGCATTTGTCCTTACACATTTACATTTGAATTACTTGTCCTTACGCTATGCTACTAAATTGTAATTACCCGGTACTTGTACCACATTGTAAGCACTCGTCCTCATATTACTATACTGTAAGCACTTTACTTTAAATTACACTTATGTAAGTACTTGGCCCTACACTACCCTATGTAAGCATATGTCCTAAAACTATCAGATTGTAAGCACTTATCCTCTTACTACCAGATATAAGCGCTTGGCCGTACACAACTAGTTTATAAGTGCGTGTCCCTGCACCATTACATTTTCAGCATTTGGCCTGACGCTACCATATTGTAAGCGCTTGTCCGTTAACTATTACATTTTATTTACTTGTCTTACAATTTTAACATTTCGGTTTTTGTCTTTAACTTGCGTATTGTAAGTACATATCCTTACACTACTACACGGTAAGCACTTTGTCTTAAAACCACGCCCCTCACAGCAACCTGCTCCACTACTGACGTTACCTGGACACTATGTTCAAATGTTATTTAAATTACTTTAACCTATTATTATACACATTATTCAAATGTTATTTAACTAACTTTAACCTATTATTCTGTTAACAATTTCATGTTTGTTTGTTGTGTTTTTCCCGCCCAGAAAAGTCTTGTCTGAAAGTAACAATCGATGGATTCCAACCCAACTGTAGGAAATGTAGAGACGCCTATGTCGATTTCAATATAACAGGAACGATTTTATTCCACGAAAATGAACACCGCCCTCACCATATATTCTATGAATTGAATTGTGATCCCAAGGGCTTGTGGTCGACTTACAACGGAGCTAGCAAAGAATTCTGGGAGATAGTAAAACGATTTGTTCTTTTAAACATAATAGGAAATTATTAATGCAGAAATTTGAAAGATGAGATTAGAAAAACAAAGAGAGAAAACAATGTTTAAAAAAGCAACATTAGTTACTTTAATGGAAATCATAGGGCCGTCCATAAATGCCGTCACGCGATTTTGGACGATTTTTAAGCCCCTCTCCCCTCCTTCACTCTTCGTCCACAAACAAAAACTTAGACCCCTCCACCCTATATGACGTCACAAAGCTTTGACCGACCCCCACCCCCAAAGCAGTATATTCTAATCTAATTAAAAATCAGCGTGTTGCAAATTAAATTGTTATCACATAAATTAGAGTGTAACCGGATATGGTATTTGACTATTTGCCATTTGCCCTATCCGGATAGTTTATCTCTATTTTTTTTCGAATCCAGATTCCGGATCCGGATATCTCAACATTTAAATGTAAGAGCTGAAAGGGTGTCCTTACTACTTTCTATTTAGTATTTAATACTATATAATAATTATAAGTATCCAACACATGGAGCTCTCAATTTCATGCCGTTACCACAATCCCATGCCGCTACCACAATCACATGCCGTTACCACAATCACATAGCATTACAACAATCACATTCCGCTACCACAAAATCACATGCCGTTACCACAATCCCATGCCACTACCACAATCGCATACCGTTACCACAATCACATGCCACTACCACAATCACATTCCACTACCACAATCACATACCGTTACCACAATCACATGCCACTACCAAAATCATATTCCACTACCAGAATCACATTCAACTACCACAATCACATGCCGTTAACACAATCACATGCCGTTACCACAATCACATACCGTTACCACAATCACATGCCATTACCACAATCACATACCATTACCACAATCACATGCCGCTACCACAATCACATGTCGCTACCACAATCCCATGCCGCTATCATAATCACATTCCACTACCACAATCACATTCAACTACCACAATCACATGCACTTACCACAATCACATGCCGTTACCACAATCACATGCCACTACCACAATCACATGCCATTACCACAATCCCATGCTGCTACCACAATCACATATCGTTACAACAATCACATGCCGTTACCACAATCACATGCCGTTACCACAATCACATGCCACTGACACAATCCCATGCCGCTACCACAATCACATGCCGTTACCACAAACACATGCCGCTACCACAATCACATGCCGTTACCACAATCACATGCCGTTACCACAATCACATACCGTTACGACAATCACATGCCGTTACCACAATCACATGCTACTACCACAATCACATGCCGTTACCACAATCCCATGCCGCTACTACAATCACATACCGTTACCTCAATCACATGCCACTACCACAATCCCATGCCGTTACCACAAACCCATGCCGCTACCACAATCACATACCGTTACCACAATCACATGCCGTTACCACAATCACATGCCACTACCACAATCACATGCCGCTACAACAATCACATGCCGCTACAACAATCATATGCCGCTACCACAATCACATGCTACTACCACAATCACATGCCGTTACCACAATCCCATGCCGCTACTACAATCACATACCGTTACCACGATCAAATGTGTTACCACAATCACATGCCGTTACCACAATCTAATGCCATTACCACAATCACATGCCGTTACCACAATCACAAGCCGTTACCACAATCACATGCAACTACCACAATCACATGCCGTTACCACAATCCCATGCCGCTACCACAATCCCATGCCGTTACGACAATCATATGCCGTTACCACAATCATATGCCACTACCACAATCACATGCTGTTACCACAATCCCATGCCGCTACCACAAATACATACCGTTACCTCAATCACATACCGTTACCACAATCACATGCCACTACCACAATCCCATGCTGTTACCACAATCCCATGCCGCTACCACAATCACATGCCGTTACCACAATCACATGCCACTATAACAATCACATGCTGCTACAACAATCACATTCCGTTACCACAATCACATGCCGTTACCACAATCACATGCTGTTACCACAATCCCATGCTGCTACCACAATCACATGCCGTTACCACAATCACATGCCGCTACCACAAATACATGCCGTTACCACAATCACATTTCGTAACCACAATTCCATGCCGCTACCACAATCACTGGCCGTTACTACAATCCAATTCCATTACTACAATCACATGCCGCTTCCACAATCACACGCCGTTACCACAATCACATGCCATTAGCACAATCCCATGCCGCTACCACAATCCCATACCGCTACCACAATCATATTCCACTACCAGAATCACATTCAACTACCACAATCACATGCCGTTAACACAATCACATGCCGTTACCACAATCACATACCGTTACCACAATCACATGCCATTACCATAATCACATACCATTACCACAATCACATGCCGCTACCACAATCACATGTCGC
>CALYLW010001842.1:0-87732 GCA_944989445.1 Ampullaceana balthica
TAAAAGGCTTTATTGAAGTCTATGAAGTTGTGATGGAGTTCATGTTTATGCTGTAGATGTTTTTCTATGAGCAAGCGACAGTTGAAGATCTGCTCGATTGTGCGTCTGCCTGGTCTTAAACCTGCCTGATCTTCTGCCAGTAATTCCTCGGATATTGGCTTTAGCTGGCAGTACATAAGTTGTAGAATTACTTTGCTAGGGTGGCTAATAAGGCTGATTGTTCTATCATTCTGGCATGTATTTCTTTTCTTAGGTAATGGTATGATTAGCGACTGCGTCCAATCTTTGGGCAATATCTTATTTTAATTTTTTTTCTGGCATAGTTTTGTTAGGGCTTTCGTTGCCTCTGCTCCTCCATGTTTCAACAATTCAGCAGGGATATTGTCAACTCCTGGTTACTTACCCCCTTTTAAGTTCCGTACTGCCTCTTCAACTTCGCTCAACAGCACTGGTGGATCATTTATCTCTCTGTTCTGTTTCTTCTGTAGTATGTTGCTATCTGGATTAATTTTTCAATTGTTCGATGCAATATTCTTTCCTTCGTCTTAGAACCGCCATGTTATCAGTAAAGAGCTGGCCTTGACTGCCTTCAACTAACGAAGCTGTCACCTGGTGCGTTGTTGTATGATTTCTTAAAGCATCATGCGCTTTCTTAGTATTACTGGCAGCTATGCTATCTTCCAGTGTGCGGCACTGGTTATCTATCCATTTCTCTTTTGCCTGCCTCATCTTTTTCCCGATCTTTGTATATATCAACTTGTATTTGTCTGCTGTAAACTGATTAGAATTTTTGTTTTTTCTTAACATTCTTCTTTCATCACATACCTCAAGAATCTTGTTGGTGACCCAATGCTGTTTCTTGTTTCGTTGCCTACCTATGACTTCTTCTGCCGTTGAACTTAGAATTTCTAAAATAGTTTGTACTGTGACGTTGTGTAAAGGAAATTTGAGTTCAGATGCTTCTCTAAATAATTTTAAAAAAATACGCTGTTACTGAGTTCATACTCAACTGCTAATATAGCGAGGTTTGACAATTTTGTTTGAGATGTTGTTTACAGGTTACATCAGTCGCCAAGCGTTTCGCCTTTCTTATAAAATCCCTTATATTAAGTTCACCACCATCTCTCTCTCTCTTTCTTTCTCTCTGTCTTAGGCGGGAGGAAAAACAAAAGTAAAAAATGACACACTTACCGTGATGCTATCAAGCTGACATTTTGCACATTTACTTGTATCATCTAACAATGAATCGTATCAAAAGTTTAGATCGATAGAATGTACCTTAATTAAATTAATGCATTTTTAGTCTATCTCTACGTATCTCTATGTAGCCGTCTGCTATAGTTGACCTTCACTGGCCACTGGAGTTCACTTCAGCCATTGATGACCATATCCCCGTGTTTTAAAGCAAGGATATTTCAGACACGTTCAGCCTGTAAATGTTTGTCGAGCGGTGCTTATTATATTGAGCACAATCAATACTTGTTTATATGTGTCATATATAATGGATTTATAGTCAAAACTTGTCTTTTAAGGGTTGTTTAATTTCTGTCTGAGTTCATACTTATATTGTTTCCCTGCCATTCACATGCTCAAAAATAGCAATCCAAATAATAGTTGGTAAATGTCTGTGCTAGGGCATGCTTTTAAACAGCCAGAAATGCTTGAAGTTTCACTTTCAGAGCCTACACTCTTTTCAGAACATTGCCGTGTGACAGCCACAGTACCTAGGTGTGATAAACTAGCTCTGTATATTCAGCCTTACCATTTTTACACGTCCATACAATGAAATTTACAATCTGGAAAACCTCACGCATGACGACCTCCAGTTCAGGTTCCAAATGTTTCACAAGCAGAACCATACGATGGATCATACAGTGGTTAACTTAAATTTTGGGACTCCTATCTCTTGCGAAAGCCGAAAAACCACGAACACGACCCAACATAGCTGGAGCTCCATCAACAGACACAGCCATGCAGTCTTCCAATTTTATATTAACCTTATCAAAGTATTCATTAACTTTATTGAATGCATCAATTCCTTGGCATCGCAATTCGAGAAGAGCAAAATACAACATCTTCTATTCCATTTTCTGAAAACCTTTGTAGAGAACATATACTATAAGCATTACTAATGACAGCAGTGGTCTCACCTAACCGAATAGCAAAGAATTTAGTCGCATTTATAGAATGCGTTTTCTGTAAGGAACCGGCTCAATAATAGTCTTCTCTTCCAAGTCTAAGCGTATACGTACACACATCGGATTTTGTAAATATATATAGCGGATTTTATATGTCTCCAATGAGTCTGCATTACCCCGAAGAATTCACTTTTTACCCCAAATGGCGTAATTTAACCCTGTTCACCGACACCTGATCTATACTAATAAAAAGCAACCTGATTAAGGACTGACCCAAAAGTTAGATGTGCATTCAAAATACACGCTGAACACCACATAGATTATTTATAGTGCTATTAAGCGATCGTTTTGTTATTTTGGATTATGCAAAGGAATGTCACCTCCATTTTGCTGTAAGTTTGCGGAATGCCTTTAGGTTTTACAATATTAAAATGAAATCAATGCAAAGACAAAAAATGCAGTACTTCTAGACAAAATAAAGAAGTTCTATGTAAAACAAAGTGAAATTTTTATTGCTGTTTTGTTTTTAAAGTATATTTCTATTTAGTTATTTATGTGAAGCTCAGAATGCATAACTCAAAAAATAATTACTACTCCTTGACCTTGTTTTTGGTTGATAGGGTTCTTAACACTATTTAGATTATCCCTCAGGAAAAATCTATTGCTAGAAAAGATTCAGGCATATGGCAGTTGTTAAAATTTATTTATATCTTACTTTTTTCATTTTTTTTTAAAATTTAAATTTCTGTGACAAATTATTCTATCTATCCACATTAATTTGTTTTCAAACAAGAATATCCAAAGCGATTCATTTACTAGGCAAAAAGACGCCAACATGTATGATCATTGGAGAGGACGACAACCCATCGCCACCCGCTGATTCCGTGTACCTGATTACCAGGTGAGTATACCAACATTTAAAACAGACATGTTTACTTACGCAGTTGCAAGACGATCCGCTCTGTTCTCACAACCCATGAGACTAAATGACAGGACAAGGCCAGCTTCTCTGATTGACTTGCTGTCATCGACATCACGTTACGTTTGACGTTACCAACCACTTAACTCCGTGGCCAGATATTCGAAGGTGCACCATCTGAACCGCACGTCACAAAAAAGAAAAAAAAATCCACTCTCTGTCACCACATCCCTAACCCATCACATACCCATCCCCACCCATCTAAACCCACAAATACACCACCACCCAACGTCATCATTCTAGCCAGTTCATCGGAGCCATAACACCTTGAAAAAGAACTTCCACACCCATGCCCGTTGCGTCGTGGCGTGACTCTGGTATCTGTGAACTAAAAGTGTTTATGATTCCTTTTTAAATATTCTTCAGATATCTTGAAATTCAGGACTTTAAGTGTGTTTTTTTTAATACAAATTATTCAAATGTATAAAACAGCTTGTAGTCCAAAGTTTAAGATGTTTTAAATAGTTAATAGGAAACTTATGACGGAAAGACGAAATTGTCTTTTGTGAGAGATTTCATTTAGAATTAAATTTTATTTTTAAAAAAATTAAATTTATTTTTAAAAATATAACAAAATTGAATAAAACTTTAACTATTATTTAATTCATCTTTTAAACTTTATTTTCATCAACAAAATTATGGAATACTTAATGAAACTTTATTTTGACGGCGTCTAAGAAACTGACTAAATTGAAAGTTAAATTTATATTTGCCAGAAACAATTTTGTTGTTACCTTCGAGATGTGTCAGCTGACCTACATGTGAGCTCATATATTTTCAAGCAAGTGATTTCTTGAAAGATAAGCAGAGGAAGAAAATTTATTGAATTTATTGTTTCTTGCCTGGTGCTGAGTTTCTGAAACTGATGAATTTTTTGCCGATTGCATAGCATCTGTGTTTGGAACAACTTTTGTCTGTGAGCCAACTTCTTTAAAAACGAAGTACATAACGTCAACACATCGAAAAAGAGGGAATGATGATCATTTTAAAGCAATGCTATTGATTGGATTCAGCAATTCCAAATCAAACATTGATGTTATCTCGAAAACGAAATATCGGTTTCACAAATCTGACTAACGTAACTAGCTTCTAACGTTCTAACTGTGTGGGGTTCGGATATGTGCGCACTAGGTTTGATCATAAATTTTAATTTTTGGCTTAACTTTTTTTTTAAATCGCTTTACTTGATAATTTCTTTTTATATATATATTAGGGCTATATTAGGGCTACGGGAAATAACAATTAATTTCTCGATTAATCGTTAAAATTTTTAACGATTAAATTATTATTTAACGTTTAATCCACCCATCACTTACAAATTATTGGAAGTCAAAAAGAAAAAAAATGCGGCTGATAAATAATAAATTGCCTGATGATTACACGAACGTTTGGTTTTAAACTATTGACTGACGGGAATTTTCAAATGTTGATAAAGTTTGACTACCATGGTTCTAAGACTTAGGCTACTTATCAAACCAAATGTAAAGCGTATTAAGCTAATGGCAGTAATGGAGTCTGATTCAGAGACAGAAAAGGACGGCAGATCTTCACATGAATTACTGCGTTACAAAATGGATATGAAAGTTCCTGAATCCATTAACCCTCTACAATGGTGGAAACTTAATGAACACCGATATCCGATAATGTCATTCCTTGCCAACTTGTGCTTACCAGTTACCTCAGTTTCATATAAATGATTCTTCAGCTTGTCTTGTTATAATGTGAATAAGACCCGCTCATCACTTGAACCAAATAATGTGTACACACTTGTCTTTTTGCGTATTTGGTTAAAAGATGAAATATAAAGGAGACATTCCAGTGGTATTTAGATTTTCAAAAAGAACGTTTAATAAGTGTTACTTATGACATCATAAATTTTAATTTTTGGCTTTAATGGAAACTTTACGATAAATTTTTCGTTAGTTTTCAAAACCTAACAATGAAATTTAAATTAATCATTAACAGCCATAAATATATATTGAAAAATTGAAATTTATGGTGTCATAAGTAAGTAACATTTATTAAAATACTTGTCGAAAATCGAAATAACACTGGAATGTCTTCTTTATATGACATCTTGCAGACGCAGACGCAGACGATGATCGGTGTGTTCCCCTGATGGACGAGAGGGCTAAACAACAACACTATCATGATAATGTTATAATATACATTTTAAACTCTTATTATTTTCATATAATTTTAAATAAAACTGTTCAAAAATGCAATATAAGCCAAGTGATTTGAAAAATTAAATTGAAATCTTTTGTTAGAAAAATTAAAAATATCATCTTATCAATTTACGCTTTTTCCTAGACCAGATGCTTCGTTTTATATATAAACTCAATATTTTTTAAACATTTTGTAATAAAATTTTATTCGGAGTCTCATTAGTTTGACTAGTCGAATTCTACGAATTGTTTTTTACACGCTTTTATTTATGTCACAATGTTTGTATGTTGTATCCATCCTTCCTTCAAAACTTGAAACGTAAAATTATACCACTTCTGATGGTCCTAGAGATCTAAATATTTTACCACAGATAGATCTTGGATGACAATGCATTGTATCAAAATTTCAGATCGATCGAATGTACCGTATTGAAATTATTGAATTTTTAGTTTATCTATAGTCTATATATAAGCATCGGTACTCGTCTGCTTTGTTGACATCCATGACTTCACCACGTGAACACAACACCGTGGTATAAAACGTTGGGCGGGCGCTAATGAGGTGTTTGGTATAAAAAAAAATAGTGGTAATAAATAGAAGTAAAAAAAAAGATTTTTAAAAACCACATTTTTATAAGCGGACTAAAAAGAAGGAAATAATTTAAAACTTATTAGTTCAAGTACTTCGATTTAATATGACTAAAAACGTGGGGCGGGCCCTTATGAGGTTTAACATATGCGGTTCACTAATTCTCTCACTTATAGATCTCTCTTTTGCTTTCTAAATTAGAAATCTTTAATTTTTATACCAAACACCCACCCCACGTTTTTAGTCATATTAAATCGAAGTACTTGAACTAATAAGTACTAACGGTACATTCGATCGATCTGAAATTTTAATACAATGCATTGTAATCCAAGATCTATCTGTGGTAAAATTTTTAGATCTCTAGGACAATCAGAAGTGGTTCAATTTTACGTTGGCAGATTTGAAAAAATCTTGGACAAACAAACAAACAATGCCCAACGAAAGCGAGTTAATAAATAAAGGTAAAAAAATGATTTTTAAAAACCACGTTTTTACAAGCGGACTAAAAAGAAGAAAATAATTTAAAACTGGTAAGTTCAAGTCCTTTGATTTAATATGACTAAAAACGTGGGACTTGCGCTTATGAGGTTTAACATATGCAGCTCACTCATACTCTCACTTATAGATCTCTCTTTTGCCTTCTAAATTAGAATTCTTTAATTTTTATACCAAACACCCGCCCCACGTTTTAGTCATGTTAAATCAAAGTACTTGAACTTACCAGTTTTAAATTATTTTCTTCTTTTTAGTCCGCTTGTAAAAACGTGGTTTTTAAAAATCATTTTTTTAACTTTATTTATTTATTCTTTTTAGTCCACTAATAAAAACTTGGTTTTTAACAATATTTTTTTACCTCTATTTATTTTACCAAACACCTCACAAGCGCCCGCCAAACGTTTTAAAAACATTGTGATGTGGTCACGGGGGGAACTCACGGACGTCAACAAAAGCCGACGGTACAGTTTCTTATATATAGACTATAGATAAACTAAAAAGTTCAATAATATACTAACGGTACATTCGATCGATCTGAAATTTTAATACAATGCATTGTAATCCAAGATCTATCTGTGAATTTTACGTTTACAGATTTGAAAAAATCTTGGACAAACAAACAAACAATGCCCAACGAAAGAGAGTTAATAAAAACGTGTTAAAAAATATGTGTGGGCTTCAGACGTGAATTTTAAAGAGTTTTATTATAAGTTTTAAAAAATAGCTGTAAAAACAAAGTTTTTGACTGTAAATCCCTTATATATGAGAAATTACTAAAAGTAGTGATTATGTTAAAAGCGTGTCCTTTTTAAAAAAAATTTTTTTTAAATATTTAATTATTTACTTTTAGGTTTACAAAGACACAGCATGCGGGGTAGTGGGAAAAATAATTGGCAGAATTTCATTTAGTCATTGCTCTGAATATTCCCAAATATTTTTATCGACAGGTGATTGATTACCTAAAACAGACATCCTCTTCAGCGCAAATTTCAAGAAATCAATCTTTCAAACAAACAAAACAGACGAAAAATAAAAATGTTAATCTGTTATAAAACCACACAATGGAGTTTTTCATAATACTATATATTTTTTTAATCACCTAATCCAATCCAACCTGGGGGGTAGTAGTCTTGTAAGTCAACGCCGGCTATCAACGGTGTCCCATTAACTAAGTATCTATTGTAATAAATGGTGATGCCGTTAGCCAACCACGCCGACCACCAACCATAGGTCCCGCCCGCTAATATCACGTGATCACAACTGGCGAGAACACCGAAATGTAACAAGGCCGAACCTGGCTCCAATATTCGGACGTCTGTGAAATTCAAATTTTTATGGCACCACTCCAGGTCGTCGCTGCCGACGACAAAGGTCAAGTTCGTATTGTTGAGCAGTGACCTCATTCTCTCGAACGCGTTTTCGAAATAGGACGCCTTGGCGACACCGTGACCAGCTCTTTGGTTTCTGTTTGACAGGAAGTCACCCCGTCTAACATGGACGCCCACCAGGACGTGACCTTTAACATCACCTCTGACCTTTTCCAGAATTTCTTTGATTGATTTCCTAAGAGACGCGCTAAACGTGAATTCTCGGCGTATGTTCTCTTCAATGTTCCTGAAGTATTTCCACACTTGTAAGTAACCTGCAATGGTTATGTTTACTTTCGGGAGGTTGCGAAATCTAGTGTCAAATGTTGCGTACTTGGTTTCCCGTAGAGTTAAGAATCTGGGGAAGAATACTAATTTTATTTCAATTATCAGTCGACATGACTTTTTTCTCAGACGTAGCATTGTATTTTTACATTAAAACGAAGAGTAATGCACGTTTTGTTTTAAGTATGATTTTTTAAAACATGTAAAAAAGGTAATTATTAATATCTTTGACTTTTATCATTGTTCAGAAAAAAATTATTTGAGAAATAAATGTTAGTGACTTGAATAATTTAACAAGAAATTACGTAATTTTAACATACATAGACATACATAAATCTTAAGCAAATGTTAATGTTAAATGAGTGGGGTATTTGTTTTCATACAGTAAACATATTTTTTTAAAAAACATTTTCTTATAAATTTAATTTGAAATGATTAATAACCTTATCGGACCCGTTATGCAATATAATCATACTAAGATACTAAATCAAACCAAAATATGGAATCTTATCGGGAAAAGGGAATTGATGGAAAATGGCATGTCATTATGCAATGGATTATAACTCGAAAAAGACAGACATCATGACGCAAAACACATGTTCTCCCCCTACCATCAATATTGACAATGAAAATTTAGAGGTTGTGGACAGCTTCACCTACTTGGGGTCAAAGGTCTCCAATACACTGTCCATCGAGGACGAAATAAACAGTAGAATTGACAACGCAGCTGCCACAATGTCTAAAATTAAAATAAACGGGTCTGGCAAAACTCAAAGCAAACGAAGAAAACTAAACTGTGTGTCTATAGAGCCTGCGTCATCAGTACGATGTTATACGGGAGCGAGATATGGACCACTTATACATCCCAGGAGCGCAAGCTTAATAGCTTTCACGTGAGATGCTTGCGTCACATCATTGGATTTAAATGGCAGGACAAAGTCCCAAAAAGAGAGGTCCTGATGCGTGCCAATACCCAAAGCATGTTCTCAATCCTTAGTGAAAGACGCCTGGGCTGGCTAGGACATGTAAAAACAAATGAGCCCTGGCCGCACCCCCAAAGACGTCCTATATGGAGAACTGGCAGAGGGAAAGAGGAAGACAGGTTGCCCACGTCTGCGATTTAAAGATGTCTGCCAAATGGACATCAAAGCAGCCAGAATACGCACAAGCTACTGGGAGTGTAAGGCGGAAGGCAGATCTACGTGGCGCACAGTTGTAAAAAAGGACGTCATAGTAGCCGAGGAGCCAATGATGGAAGAGGCTACAGAAAAAAGAGCTAGGAGAAAAGCCAAAACATTTGGGAAGCACTCAACTTGTATGCAAAAACTGTGGTTAATATTGTAACTCAAGAATAGTAATGCACAGCCACACGAGGAAAAAAACCCAACCCAGCGGTGATGTACCATCGCTTTCCAAGACGGAAGGATGCCGATGATGATTTTCGGGTACGTGATCCCACCACAATATGGAATCCGATTGAGCGTAAGGGATTCAACCAAGAACAAGACACCATTTTCATTTGGGACCAAACTGGGTTAAATGACATTATAAAAATATGGAAATAAATCGAGAGAAAAAAATGAAACCAGAATGAGACCCAATAATTATGCAAGGAAAGCATAATTGGGTATGTAATCCCAACAAACTGGGGAAAGGGATTCGACTAAAAACGGGATTTCATTATGCTAAGGGATCAAAATGGGAAATGTAGTCCCAACGAAACATGGAATTGTATGGAATTATACCGGGGAAAGAGGTTACATTGTGATTAATATCCCATTATGCAATGGGATCATACGGTTGTATTTTATACAAAAGAAGAATGTAATCATATTGAGGAAATGGATTCAAATAAGAATGGGATAGCATTATGCAACGGGATCTTCTGGGTTTGGGTAAAAAATTTAATCCTTACTGCAAATTCTGGAAACCCGGGTTAATTAGCTAGTCTTTTATGTAAATATATTTAATATTTAGAAATTATGCTCTTACTTGTAGTGCTGTTAACTTCAATATCAATACCGTAAATCTTATCATCAGTTACATTTAGTAATGCATGAAAGCGCAATGGCAATCTTTCGGGTTTTCTTTTCATTTTATGACTTGAAAACCATTTCACTGAAATAAACTTTTCATAAATGAAAATCTATACAGAGGGTATGCAGTCAAAGGTATTGAAGACTTATTACGCGTTTCATGATTTGGAATAAAGATACATACACCGAATGATCCTGTTGAAAATAATTTCCTTAAATGATAACATCAAGTACGTTCCACTGTGGTAATCTGATAAGTGAGGCCACGATAACTGTTATTTCATTGTTGTAGTTCTGGATGAAAAGCCGGTCCCACTATTGACAGCATTCGCGTCACCATCAAGAGTTTCACTAGAGAACACACGAGCGGTTTCTCTTGGCTGGCCATTGAGGAAAGGGGAAAAAGGGGAAAAGGGGATTATCGATATGTGTTGATCTATCAATTGACAAAACCAATTTTAAACAATGAGTATGCATTCGTTTCGCTCTTAAAATGCTAAAACTCACAATGAAGTCTTATCTGCACTGGACGTTGCTCATTTTATGGCTGATAGAAAATTTTGTATTGGTCCCTTTGGGGGAGGGGGGCGGGACGGTGGCTACAATCAATTATATAAAGCTTTCAATGCCTAAAGTCGATGGTTCGAATCCCTGTGAAGACATAGTCTCGTTCCCGTGGCTAATGGCGTCTCTGAGTCTACCCAGCTCTGATGGGTACCGGGCTTGTTATTATGCGAACCACGCCATCCTTTCGTGTGTCATTGCGACAGAGAACTGTGAACGCTGCTTCACGCATCATACACCAGCATGGTCTGCAAAGGGCGCTTAACTTAGATTTTTTCCATACCAACTGTATTGTTTTCATTTACATTCTTGCGACGGACAAACCTGTACACATCCAAAATCCTCAGTCTTTGACATGAATGTTTTCGTTTCATAAGTCTTTCATAATTTAACAGATTTGTTGATTGGCTACAATATTTTATTAAGACGCCCTGAATTGTAAAAAAATAAATATTTAATATATTCTCTTTGCTCAAACACATCTTTAGCACAATTTTTAACCCTTGAATTTCCGACCGACAAAAAAAAAGAAAGAAAGGAATTGTCAAGTTGAAACCTGTTAAGAGTAGAGTGAAATTATTTCAGCATGACATGATAGTAGGTGGGATCCAAAAAAATATTGATAAATGGAAAATTTTACATTACTTGCTGATCAGTCGTGCTTGAAGTTTTAAAGACTTCTGAAAGAGTTTTCAAGCATGTCAAAAAACGCAGGATTTGTTGTTCACGATTCTCTTATGGCGGAAAAAGGGGGAAGGGGGTTTCTCTAATGCTATCATATCTCATGATAAATACTCGGTGAGATAATTACATTTTTCATATGCATATTTCTAACCAACTGTAAGTTTTATTCTTAAGGGTAAACTCAGCACAAAATTTAGATATATTATAGACAGAAGGGTGAACTTAAAATATCGCATACACATATATACTTAATAAAGAAAAATTTGCATATTTTAACTATATGACAAAACTTTTTAGGTAGTACACTCCCGCTGCGAAGTGCGGGTACATTTCTAGTATAATTAAATATATATATATAAATATATATATATATATATATATATATATATATATATATATATATATATATATATATATATATATGTCACATGGCCTAGTGGTCGTAGGGGGTTCTAATGTTTCCATTAGAATTTTCTAGGGACTTGGTAGACTTGGCGGCGCCCATCTCCTCTACAGCTTTTTAATTTTTGGGGGGCAAAAGTCATTTGACAACATTTATTATCTTCATGTGGCCCTCCCATATTTTTATCTCGTTGAATACGGCCTTTAATGTAAAAAGTTTGGGTGTCGCCACGAGTAGATGAACCAGAAGTCCCAGTCACTATCTCTGGGCAAAGACCTGGCTAATGGAAAACTTTAGGAACAAGTGGTACCAGGAGTGGAGTGAAAATACGACTGCGGAGGAGGGAGCGGGGGTATTCGCTAACACGTCCAGGCCAATCAGACCAGTGGTTGAGTTTGAGTCACAAACCCCAGAGTTTAGTTACTCAAAAGGGAACATAGCACTGCTCAACTAACTCATATTTCAACAGGCTAGACCATAACAGGGAGTAGAACTGCCGTCAATACAGCCACGCCTCTGAAACATACTGCACCTGTTAACTTCGGGTCTCGCACTAGACATGGCCTGTGAGGTTATGGAGTCATAAGAAAACCCCGTAAAAAACCAAGTTTTTGACTATAAATCCTTTATGTACGAGAAGTAATTAAAAGAATGTTCATTATAATACGCAGCGCCAGACCATCCAGAAATATAAAATTGCAGTTGTGTCGTAAAACATGTTTAATATAATGCGCACCGATCAGGAATATGTTTATAAAAAGAGCTGTCAATAAAATACG
Source organism: Ampullaceana balthica (assembly GCA_944989445.1). Taxonomy (NCBI): domain Eukaryota; kingdom Metazoa; phylum Mollusca; class Gastropoda; family Lymnaeidae; genus Ampullaceana; species Ampullaceana balthica. The sequence goes on from CALYLW010001842.1 coordinate 12,488, forward strand.
CACCTTATTGCGCGACAGAAAGGTTGTTCAATATAATACGCACCGCGACGCTCTATCTCAAAAAATAGCATGATACATAGGAATAAATAAAATAATCTAAAAAATCAATAATTTAATTACGGTACATGCGATCGATCTGAAATTTTGATACATTGTTTTTATCATCGGTACGAAACGGCCTGTAAAATTTCAGCTCGCTATCTTGCGAGTAAGTGTGTTAAAAATCGATCAAAAGTTTTGGCGACAAGGTTGGTCGGTCGGTCGGTCGGCCGCAGACACCACGAGTTAATATAAAGGATTTTAAAAGAGTCAAACTTGAAGACAATGTAATATGGCACTGCTCCGCAGATGGAGCAGGTTGCCCAGGTAATAGCCAAGGCCTTAAGAAACTTAATTTCAGGCCAAAAGTATATGTAGAAGAAGAAGTAGATGAACCTTTCAGTGTGAAACGCTAATGTGATAGCTGAAATCTATGAAACAAAACAAAACAAAATAAATTTATGCTGAAAAACAATGATTGAATTTTTCATAAACTCTGGACGAACTGATCTAAATTTATCTACGATGGCTAATCATAAGTTAGGTGTATGAGTCTTTCACAGGAATGGTAGAACCTCTGGCTGTGTTATCAATCGTACTTCTTTTTTGTTAGTTCACGCACCTTTGGCAATCACCGGAAAAACAGTTTTAACTTGTGGGACAAAATAGCTGTACCATGCTCACCCCGGGAAATGATATCGATTGGCGAGCTAAACTGAGAAGAGTATTTTTTTCCGAAAGCGACTTGTTAAGACTGGTTTTGGCTTCATACTCGTTGGATACATAAAGAAACCGACTTGAAAGAGACAATGCACAGCAAAGCAGTGTGAAGTGACAAAAGCATAACGAGACACGTATACGCCTTTTCATTTACTGCAGTGCTAGTCAAATTTATAAGTAGGCTCACCAGCTGAAATATTTCCTTTGCTCCATGGACATATACAGTATTTTACTTGTACTGGCGTGGTAGCGAAATATACATTATTTTATTTTACTTGTTTGATTTTATGTGCTTATTGCCGAAAAATTAAAATTTTATAGGGCTAGAACAAATGTTTGCATGTGGAGGATTATAATTATAATTTAATTTCTTGCTTTGATAACATCTGCGGACTGGCGGCGGATGACCCACGGACTGGCACCGGTCCACGGACCACCACTTTCAGTAGCGCTGATCTACTCTACCAAACTTCACCACAGATGTCCGTATCTTGCTGCTAGATCACTTGGCTGTTGGCGAGAGAATTAGTACGGCGTTGTACTCAAATTCTCCTGTACGAAAAATTATTCACAAAACAAGTCACTCTCATTTTCATTTTTATCATCCAAAATCCTGTTTGACAGACACGTAATTAGCAAAATGCCAGGTGAGTTTATACTTACAGTTGAGGCAACAGATGTGAATTAGTTTGTTCACCACTGACACTGTGCGTTTGTGGTGTCGGGCGATGCCCCTGAGTGACCGAAAAGACTTTTACAAGAAGACACGGCTCAGGGAACACCACTAGTAAAAATAAACTGGCAATAAATAATTTCGATAATGCTTCACTTTGACCTGTTCAGCAGGACAATTTCGAGAAAGAAGCTCGGGGTATAATTTTTAAATCATTTATATTAACTTCCCCGTCTTGTCTATCTGTTGTGGTCCCGCAAAAAAAATAGAGTATCTCTATGTATCTCTATGTAGCATGTAAATGTTTTTGCTAGTCTTTCGCACGGTGCGTTATATTGAACATAATCAATACATTTAGTTATGTATCCTATATATAAGGGATTTATAGTCAAAAACTTTGTTTTCACGGAGTGTTTAATTTTTAGAGCTTCGTAGGAAGTGAAGAACCCTGTGAGGCTAACGTAGGCAAATATGTTCCGTGACGGTGTGCAGGCTCGTGCAGGCTCGTGTCCACGTTAGGGAAGAGGTATCCGATCCCTTACCAGTTACAGACGTCCTCCAGCAGTCTGGGTTCTGATCCCTGCACTTATAAATCTCCTTTTCACAGACATGACAACAGGTTCTTTTAAGGGGAGATTATTAAAGAATGAAAATTAGGTATCGCACAGATAGTTATTTGATCAATCTCAATAGTTAAAAAACAAACCCGTAAAAACAAAGTTTTTGACTATAAATCCCTTATATATGAGACATAACTAACAGTATTGATTATTTTCAAACATTTACAGACTGAATCTGTCTTAACTCAACTTTGCATCATAACCCTAGTGGGGGGGGAGGGGTGGGTGGGGGAGGGGAGGGGTGGGTGGGGGGAGAGGGGTGGGTGGGGGGAGAGGGGAAAAGTCTGGTCACCGATTCGCTTGACCGAGCTTAGAGTGACACGTAAAATGTAAACAAAAGCGCCCCGTCGCTTCGTTGGGTCGCCTCAATGCGTCAGCTCAAAATTTCACGTGGGAAAAAAACAATAACAACCCGTGAATTTGAATTACATACCTCATATAAGGATAAACTAAAAATGCATTAATTTAATTACGGTACGTTCGATCGATCTGACATTTTGATACGATGCATTGTTAGGTCAGACGGGTCAGTGTGCCAAATTTCAGGTTGATCGGATCACGGAAAGTGGGTCATTTTCGACTTTTACTATCGAGCTAAAATTTTGCATATAGAACTTTGTCACCTCACAAATGCATTCTATTAAAATTTCATATCGATTAAGTGTACTTATTTAAATTAATTTAATTTTTAGATTATCTCTATGTATCTTTTTGTAGCATGTAAATGTTTATGGTAGTCTGTCACGCGGTGCGTATTATATTGAACATACTTTTACACTATTTTCCCGATCGTAAATGTTTGTGCTAGTCTGTCGCGCAGTACGTATTATGAATACTTTTAGTCTTGTCTAAATGCAATGCAAATGATGAAAACCAAAGTACCCGTTGAGGGTCGGGTTACACCGAAGCGACAGTTTCGTCCCCCTCATTTTACTAGCAACGCTATTGAGTGGTGCTGGTTTAGGGCCAGTAGCGCCAGTACGGATCAGCAAAAGAAACCACGAAGAACGCAGTGGACGCCAGCTCTGAGGTAACCTTCCAGTGGGGGTTATGCCCTAGGTAGGTCATTGATGATCCACCCGATTAGCGGCAGTCCTAGCCATTGAAACTCGTGTGCTTTGCCGGGGTGGCGCCAAAGTGGTAGCGGGTTGCAGTAAGGAATTCCTACCCTCCTTGTGAGGTCAACTTAGTGGGAGGCTTTTTGTACTTTCTGTCCTGACCCAGGTGGCAGCTTCAGAAGCGATCATTTCCGGTCGCGTTTCTCAGCTATTACGTCCCATTGGGTGTCATATTGCTGAGAGGGTCTTCCTCTAGGCTTACGGCTACTGATTTTCTTCCACATGTAGGTTCATTAGTTATGTCTCATATATTAGGCATTTATAGTCAAAAACTTTGTTTTTACGGGTTATTTATTATTATTTTTAATAGTGCATTGAGGATAGATATATTGATACTAAGTGGCAGAGCTTGTATGTATGTATATATATATATATATAATATATATATATATATATATATATATATATATATACATAAATAAAGTACTTAAAAGGCTATATAATACGTTGGCATCCAGGACTTGTCCTTTACACAATCGCAATTGGTAGGCACAGGCAACCGAAAGACGTAACACTTGCTCTGCACCACATTGTCTTACTTCAACGTTTAGAAGACTGTGTGAACTTGTCTTGAACTTAATTGAAAGGAATATTTCAACTTAACTTTAATGTAAGTGTGTGAAACTGTGAAAATGTAAAATGCCATGCAAGTTTCTTTAACAATTTTCAAACAACAAGCCTGAAGGAAATCTTCAATATCAAAATGGCAAAAACAAGTTCTACACATTGAATAACTCTTCAGGGGCAAAACACCCAAGCGTTTCTAAATGTCTGAAACAGTCGAAACTAATTTATCGGAGCATGTCGTGCGCATTACAGAGAATAGGCTTCCAAGAAGAATTTTAAAGACAAAGAGGACACGGGAGGGGGGGGGTAAAAATATGCGTTAAAACCTTACGTTCCAAATATCATTCATTTCCTTTGTCATTTGCATTTACTCCTGGGAATCTTTGGAGAACTCGCGAAAAAAAGGGGGGGGGGATTTAGTTACATTCGGCGAACAAGGGAAGATCCCTTGTGCCATTTCGAATTTGCAATTTATTATAATTGCGTCATGTTAGAAACGTATTCCTCAAACGATTAAGTGACATCTCACGCAAATTACCAATTTAAATAGGGGGAACAAAAAATTTAAATGATGTATTTTCACCAAAATACAATTTTTTGCGAATGTCACAAGATTTTGATGTCACAACTTCATACTAAGCTCGGGTACAATTAACAGGTCCTATTACCCTATTACAATACAGTCTTATTATCATTCACTAATTGGCACTTAAGTCAAACCTGAAAATGAACTCTAATCAAAGGTAAATACTAGAAATATAATTCGTCCTTTATTTATATAATACCTCACTCTCACTCTATTATAATGACGAAAATATGTAATATCAACGCCCTTGATGACGACGCAGTGATTTAGGGTGCATTTGGAGGACTATGAATAACTGTTGAAAGCATAAAAGAAAGAAGAGAAGAGTTAGACAATAATATTTACGTATTCCGTTTATACAGCTTAATTTTTCTTAAATAACCTACTGGACGTTGGCTCCTTTCCTGCAAACTTTCGCACTTGCAAAATGTTATTTGCAATCACGCACGGCTGCTGTTTAATACCGGCTATTAGTAAAGTAAAATGCACTTCACTACATAAGCCTGCATCTGATATTATTAAGAAAATTTCGTTGTGCAATAATACAGTGCAAGCAGAATTGTTTAAATTGATGGCTAAAGATGTTGAAAATTCATTGTGTGGCTATTTAAAACGCCTTGGTTTTCAAATCAAAATGTTGATTTAACCTTGCCAGGAAATGAAGCTATACTCTTCACGTATCTGCGGCTCACAAAAGAAAGAACACAATTGCCAAAAATTATTATTTGTAAATGGATGTAAACTGACACCAAAGAACAATCAATATTTCATGAATTCGATAAGTTTTTGTAAAGAAAAGGAAATACCTGTGACTAAACATCTTATCAGTAGCCAAAGATGGTGTTCCAGCAACAGCATGGCGCTTCATGGTTTTTCCTCTAAAGGAAATAAAGCCTAGGATAACTTAATAGGTAGCAGCATACCAGGATTATCCTTCTCCTTAAGATGATTTCGAATGTTTTAACTTTTTTTGTATTACCCTTCTATTCCTCCAGAAGCGGTGGAGGTGGATCAGTCATACACTAAGAAAAGCTGCTTCTAACACAATAAAGCAAGCCCTGAAATGGAACACACGGGGTAAGCGGAAAAGAGGCCGCCCAAGAAACACTTGGCTCCGAGAATTTGAGGCAGACATCAAGAGAATTGGCCATGAATGGAAGATCCTTGAGAAGCTGGCCCAAGATAGAGATGCCTGGTGGTCTCTCGTAGGTGGCCTATGCCCTTGGAGGAATCGCAGACGCCAACGATGATCGGTGGATGCCACTCATGGATGAGAAGGCTCAACAACCTTTCTATTCCGAGTTCAATAAAAAAAGTTTCATAATTTCAAACGTCAATGGTTTTAATTTATACCTTTTTTATATTAAATTTTACACAAAAGGAACCTTTTTTTTTGGCTATTAAAATATTATTTTTTTTGAAAATGGGCGGTAGGATCAATAAGTCTTGGAACAAATATCTATTACTTGCAGTTTTGTGTCTATTACGAACTTACATCGCACCTAAACTATTTTTAAAATAATTTTTACTTTTTAAACCGTATGTATCTATGTGTATTTTATATTTTCATGTGATATCTTAATGACGAAGATTCGTCAATATTTTTATTAGTTTGTTATTTCGCTTTACTCGCGTTTTTAAACTGTTCATGACAATTTAATTGGACATTATATTTAATAGCTAATTTCTCATTTCGCTGAAAATAAATTCACTTAATAATGGCATCATGATGCACTTACCCCGCTGTACTTATATTGTTATTGATGTGTGTGATCTCAAAAGCGCTTTCAAGAATTGTCCCTCTTCGTATGAACGCCGTCCTGTTCTGAGCACTGGCTATGCCGAGCAATGACGCGTAAATAAACAACTGGTTACCAAGGCGACCCATGAAAGGTGCCGTTAAGTATAAAGGTCTAGTCTCGACACGGTGCTCATCGCTTGTGTTGGAATATGCCACTGATTCTGATCTGGACACTGCTTCTACCAGAACAAATTTAGAAACGTTTATTTTCGAAATGTTGGAAAAGTTGGACAACATGGACGAGTTTTGTTTGTAGATGGACACATTAGTTTGTGGTTGTTGATTCGACACTCCGATTTCAATGAAGTTGAGTCTGAAAGTGCTGAAAGAAATATTATTTTGAAAAATAAGAACGTTATCAATAATAATTAAGCTGTCTGAGTAGATGTGATTTCCCAGATGTAGCAATCACATCTTGATTATCAGAAATTGTTTGAAGTGAAACTCGTTCAACAATATTTAGAAATAGAAAATTATTTTTACAAAGAAGTCTAAAACACTTGTTTTTGTTTAAAACCGTATGAAAGTGAAATTAACAATACATTCATTCTGCTCTTGATCCATTTATTTTTTTGAAGGCAACATGAAGCAGTCATGGCACATTTTTCTTTCCCTTTTGCAAGAACAAACACATACAAATTATCGTTTTTTCCGTCCAAAATTCGGACGTGAAATGGGTTGCCTCAGGAAGCCTGGGAAACCAACGCTTTTATCAGCATTTAAAAATCTAATAAAAATTCGGGTCTTGAAAAAAAAACATGCTTAATATTTTTTAAGCGTATAACAAAATAATCTTTTCGTATAGAAACATTTTATTAATATAATTTGCCATTATGATGTGTGTATCGTTTTCATCTCACTTCACGCTTCTCTGCGTCAACACGTTTGAGTTTAACAGCCTCAAAGTTAACGAACGCCCAAAGCTGCATCAAATGGCTAGTCTCGTCCCATATCATATAAGTCAGCAAATTGATGATGCGCTATTATCATCAATCCTTGCTCAGTTTAACCCAAAGAGAATGCTTCATGGGACTGATGGGGGGGGGGTTGTTTTGGGACCGTGGCGTCGCAAGGAGTTTTTTCTAGGTATGAACACCGAATTAGCCGGCTTTGCTTCTTTCTCATGTTAAATGAGGTCTTTAAATTTTTTAAGGTTGTTGAAAATCGTTTTAAAATTATTGGTACATACAAAAATGGAAATATTATAAATTATAACAATATTTTAATCTTACCTTCTTGTTTAAAAATTTGACATCATTGTCAACGCGTTTTTATAAGCATTTTAAAAAAATAATCATTTAGAATTAAAAACAATATTTGTTTTTATCTATATATAAATTAAGAAAAAATTAGAACAGACAATATAGTTAATTTCTTCTTTTTTTTTAAAAAGGAAGCAAATATTTATAAATTAAAAAATATGTACTAAAAATTTACCACTGGATATGTTTTAAACTTACTAGTCAGTAATGCTATTTTAAAGGAGCGTAGATAGATAATGGTAGCTAGACAGCAAAGTCAATAGTGTGCACACCTCGTGAGATCGTGGAATCTAGCCGCAATAAAATATTGATAAATGACTATTGGTAAAAAGTTCAACGCCAAGTCTAACAACCCCCTAAAAAGTTAAAATGAAAATATTATAATCCCCCCTACTACCACGAGTTCATAGGAAAAAGGATAGATAATCAAAGTTTCATATTTATTTTAAATGTTAATTATAAAACAGAAATTAAAAAGAGAAGAAGATAACAATGCTTACGGATTGAAAAACTGAATGCAGAGCATTGTCAGAAGTACGAGAACTAAAATAACTTTTATCAGATGAGATCTCAATGTAGTTTTGGTCACACAGTGCGTTATGCTTGTCCTGTAACATTTTTCGAAAGATAAATAAAGTGTTGGAGACATTTATTGAAACAGTGAATTTATCATTTCAAATTGTAAGCAAAATTTTTAATCATCATAACATTTAGGCGGTTTGATATAAAATTAGGTCAGCATTTTATGTTCACAAAACATATAATAACATCGCTTTATCGGACAAGCCAATTACACCAGTGATGGGCAAAATATTAGAAGTCCAAGCTTTTTAAATCCCTTATATAAACTTCGAAATCTTGTTTCTCTGTATCTCTCTCTGTCTGTCGTCATCTCTTCGTACGTCAGTCGGGCAGAAAAACAAAAGTAAAAAATGACCCACTTGCCGTGATGCCATCGAGCTGAAATTTGGCACATGGACCCGTGTTACCTAACAATGCATCGTTTCAAAATTTCAGATCGATCGAACGTCGCGTAATTAAATTAATGCATTTTTAGTTTATCTCTATACAACGCATGTAATTCAGTTTCACAGTTGTTGTTTTTTCACGTGACAGTTCAGTTCACGCGTTGACACCACCCGTCGATGAACCGGCGTGCTTTTGTTTACATTTTACGTGTCTCGCTGAGCGCGGTCCAGCGATCGGTGACCAGACATTTCCCCTCTCTTCTGCAGGTTATAAAGCAAAGGGGAGTTAAGAAAATTTCAGTCTGTAAATATTTGTCGCGTTTGAAAATAATAATACTTTTAGTTATGTATCATATATAAGGGATTTATAGTCAAAAACTTTGTTTTTACGGGTGTTTTTTTTATTAAATCCCTTATATTAACTTACCGTCTTTTCTGTCTGTCGTGATCTCTTGGTCGGTAGGGCGGAAAAACAAAAGTAAATAAAACAAACCCGTAAAAACAAAGTTTTTGACTATAAATCCCTTATATATAAGACATAACTAACAGTATTGATTATTTTCAAACGCAACAAGCATTTACAGACTGAATCTGTCTTAACTCAACTTTGCTTCATAACCCTGGGGGGGGGGAGGGGAGAGGGGAAAAGTCTGGTAACCGATTCGCTTGACCGAGCTCAGCGCGACCCGTAAAATGTAAACAAAAGCAACCCGGTTCTTCGATGGGTCGCCTCAAAGCGTCAATTCAAACTTTCACGTGGAAAAAAAACAATAACAAATTTGAATTTGAATTACATACGTTATATTAGGAAAAACTAAAAATGCATTAATTTAATTAAGGTAAGTTCGATCGATCTGAAATTTTTAATACGATGCATTGTTAGGTTAGACAGGTCCGTGTGCTAAATTTCAGCTCGATCGGATTACGGGAAGTGGGTCATTTTTGACTTTTGTTTTTCCGCCGTCCCGCCCATGAGATGACGACAGACAGATACGGCCGCAAAGTTAATATAAGGGATTTAAAAATGACCAACTTACCTGATACTATGGAGCTGAAATTTTGCACACAGACTTGTGTCACCTAACAATGCATTGTATCAAAATTTCAGATCGATCCAATGTACCGTAATTAAATTAAATGCATTTTTAGTTTATCTCTATGTATCTCTATGGAGCCGTCTGCTATAGTTGACCTCCACGTGTCACTGGAGTTCACTACAGCCATCAATGACCACATCCTCGTGTTTTACAACAAAGTGAGTTCAGTCACGTTCATGCTGTAAATGTTTGTCGCGCAGCGCGTATTAAATTGAACATAATCAAAACTTTTGTATATGTCTCATATATAATATAAGGGATTTATGGTCAAAAACTTTGTTTTTATGGTTATTTTAATTAAATCCCTTATATTAACTTCACCGTCTTGTCGTGATCTCCGTCTGTCCGGGTCTCTTGGTCTCTTGGTCGGTCAGGTGGAAAAACAAAAGTAAAAAATGACCCACTTCCAGTGAGGCTATCGAGCTTAAATTTTGCACATAAACTTGTGTCCCCTAAAAGTGCATTGTATCACAATTTCAGATCGTTCAAAAGTACTGTAATTAAATTCATGCATTTTTAGTTTTACGACAAGGGGAGTTCAGTCATTTTCTGTCTGTAAATGTTTGTCGCGTGGTGCATATTACATTGAAAATTATCAATACTTTTAGTTATGTCTCATATATAAGAGATTTATAGTCAAAAACTTTATTTTTACGGGTGGTTTAATTTAAATGCTGAATGGGAGCTAGATGAAACTAGGTTCTCAAACGAAAAAGAAGAAAATCCTTATTATTCATAAATAATACGATGTTGCGTGTTCTTTGAGCCACACTACATCTTGTTGTTAACAGTCTCTCAATAACAGATTTTCAAATAAGAGGATATTAATTAATTAAACATTGTTCATTCGGGGGTTAAGGCGGAAAACCTTCGGTTGACTAGCAGCTGGTCCCTGCTTCAGTTCTCAGGTGAAGTCATAAGGTTAAATCTGGGGCAAACGGATAATTTTGGGTCAGTGATTCGGACTTTGATCGAAGTATTCTGGGCTAAAAATTCTTTGTTTTTTGTTGATTCATGGGAGTAGAGAGAGAGAATGAACTTACCTGCAACAAAATAAGTTCTAAATGGTCAACGACCGAAAGTTGAAACCAGTGACAACGAAAGGGAAAACGTTAACGAATTTCGGCATGGTGGTTTGACAGGACTCGAATAATAAATAGGGCATATCTGGTAGAGCCTTACTTGAGTCTGGATTGGAAGAGCCAGTGCTTAGTGCTTAGTGTCGCTTCGTGCAATGTGCAATTTGGTTCCACGTGGACATTTAAGTTACTCTATAATGAATATGTGTTTTTCTTGGCACACAAACAAGACACATTGCACTGAAATATATGTTTTGAACCTGGTAAATTTACGAATACGACGGTATATTCAGATATGCTTCCGGATTATTTCTAAATAATAATCATAATATTTGTGCAGATATGGCACAAGCTTTAACTAATATTGTTCACCTCTTTCATTTTGAAATATAAACAAAAATGGGTAAATTGTTTCATGTAACAAACAAACAAAATTGTTTAAATAAATAAATGCCATTCCATTTTCAGAGCAAAAATGCGTACAAAAGAAAAACTTTGGGAAATAAACGCTCTGAAACACTTTAAAAGAACAGAAATTCCCCGCAAAAGTTTAAAATGGACTGCAGTTGGAATGTTTTATTTCGAAACATTACAATTCAGAGGTTACTGGCAAGCTCTTCAAATGAATTTCATTAAACCTGATCGCAATATTTAAAACAGAAATAAATTATGATACTTTAGCCCGGAAAACAGAGCTTCGATGTGGTTTGACACTAGTCAGAACCCGATTCTTAAAGTTCAGCAATGACCTATGGTATAGGTATGATGCTCACATTCAACACTGATGATATGGAAAAAAACATAACCGAATACTCACAAATGAAAAAAATAGTTTACACAGAATGTAAGAAAAAAAAATATAATAAGGTAACTAGGCAAAGATAAAAGGTGACTAAACAAAGATGAAAAGTGACTAAATACATATTTAAGGTGACTAAATAAAGATAAAGGTTAATAAACAACGATAAATGAGCCCCCAGAGGTATCAAGACGACATGCTGTGTTAAAGACGGACGGTTAGCTCAAAGGAAGGTAACAGGAATAAACTGCGTCAGTTGCAGGAAAGGATATTACAACTCGATCAGGAATAAAACACAGCTTTCAATTACAGCTGTTGTGTCGCTAATTGGTTAAAGACAGGGGGACATTTCAAGTACATTGCAATCCATTTTATTTCAATTTATCTAAGGTCTAGCCTAATAGTGTCATCTGATATTTAAGCAAAAATCGAAACACTAAATATTACCAAAGAGATAACAGTAATCGAAATTATTTAATTACACAACCTGTACAAAAAAGTTTTTGACTATAAATCCCTTAGATATGAAACATAACGAAAAGTATTGACTATATTCAATTTAATACGCTCCTCGCGACAGACCCTGTGACATCGAGTGCTGGAGTGAGCCTCCGATGAACCGTGGAGGCAAACTATATCAGACGGCTACACATGCTATATAGAGATACATAGAGATAAACTAAAAATTCATTAATTTAATTACGGTACATTTGATCCATCTGAAATTTTTATTCAAAGCATTGTTGTGTAACACAAATCAATGTGCAAAATTTCAGCTCGATGGACAGGAAATGTGTCATTTTTTTATTGACTCATTTTATATGTTATCCGACTGACAATATATACTGAATTCATACAAAAGTTTGCTCGAGTTAAGTAAATATATTTTTTTTAAATACATTCATGTTTTATTTTTTTTTACCCAGTGCATTGCAAAAATTAAATGTACCACAACAGCTAAAAACTATAGGGGGAAAAAAATGCCAGATTGGGAGTTTTCTTTATAGTCACTCTTTTTTTCAAGATTACCTGTCTTGAAAGTTTACAATTCCCGGGAAACTTTTTACCTCTTTAAGTCTAAATAACATCGAAACCGGGCTTACAAATAGAAAGGAATGCATTAGATTTAATTGTTATTTAATTTAATTTCAAAATCTTTAAAATCATACTAATAAAAATCTAAAACATCCATTGACAAAAGTTTTAAATATCTTCTACGGTGTATATAAATCCATAACGTAGATTGGTTTGAAGTGGATGCGCATAATCTAAACATGTGACAAATAATAAGCGACTTTTTTATATACTCATTTCGCTTTTTCACTCCATCTCCCCAATTAAAATACAAAGCTATTATAGTAAAAAATAATCTTCACTTACCCTGCTATTGCCATGTTCGAATGTGGACGGTGTCAATCAGAGCTCTATGAGAAAGAAAAGCAATGCATCCATAGATAGACATTAGTGACAGTTTTCTAATTTCAATCAACAAGCTAAAATCACATCACGATTCTTAATTTCTTACAAAAATTTATAAGGAAGCTTGCTAAACATAAAAATGGAACAATTTAAAAATTGGAAATTAGATAAACATAGAAAATGAAACCATTATATAGTTTATATAACTTAACATTTAAAAAAAATAAATAATAACTTTGATGTTGATTTTGCTTCATAAAAAAAAATTTGTTCGCCCGATTAACATAACGCCAAATGCACGAAAACCCAATCAAACCGCGTATACAAAACCAAACCAACGGTCGTACACAGGCGGTGTCGGCCATAAAATGATCAGCCTGGATATTAAAACAAAGGTAGGGATTTGAGGGGGTCGATTTAAACATTGAATGATTTTAATGAGGGAAATAAATCTGGTGTGCGCGGATGGTTATAGGGAACATGGTCAAGTTGTGATCTCCTCGTTTTTTTCCAACCTTCTTTTTATAAGGGAAGTTAGCTGTTAAGTTTGATGTAAGAATATCACGGTTATCTACCCTGAATCGATTTCGCGGTTATCTCTGCTATGAATATTCTTTAACGTGATTTTGGAAAATTCATTTTAATCTATGATATTTTTTAAGCGTACAGTATTTCACAGGGTTTCAGAAATGTTATTCACTTAATATTTTTTTTTCAAATTACCAACTGTTTTAAATATAACATATTTGAAGAAAAATATGCGAACACGTATCTCTCAGAACCTGCTAAAATGACAAAATGACATCAACATCCTTAACATGATATAGCGGCATGCCGCCTTCTCATTCATGATTTTCCAGCCAACCATTGTGATATCTTCTTTAACTAACATACTTCCTGCGGAGCAAACGTTGAAAGAATGATTTTTTAAAAAATATTACTTACATGACGTACGTATGTACCATTAACACCTCGTCGTTAATTCAGCATTTTTCACATTTTTTGCGATTTCCTGAATTTTGTTTATTAGATATTAATTCCTGGTTTTCTATAAATAGTGTCCTTGGTCATCTATTGGATGTCTTTTTTTACATAATTTTAATGTGTGGTTAACTACTATGATTTCCTAGGTCACTTATTTGATGTCTAGTTGACGTAACTTTAATGTGTGGCTAGCTACGGTGATTTTTTTTTAAATCACTGATACGATTTTGTTCGTCAACAATAGTATTTCATTCGTCATATATGCTATCCTCTTAATTTCTATGATGGTTTTCTCTTTTACCTTGCCTTACACGATAACCTGAATTACCATCATAATTGCCTCATTACTTCTTCCACGATTTCTTTTACAGCTGTACTCATTACCTGTTCTTTTCCTCCAAATTTAGCGAAATTATCTTCCTAAGTTTTCATCCTTAAAAGAGTTGAATTCCTTGTTACCGAAAATGAAACGATATTTTCTTATTGCACTGAATTTCAACGGAAATGCTTAGAACTAAGCTTAAATGACTCTTGATTCCGGAAAAAAATATTCTAAAAATTAATCTTAAACTTATATTCGTTCAAAACATGATAATCTGTTGAATACAATGAATGTAATAATAAAAAATTAAAAAAAATAATAATAATTAAAACACTACTACTCAACAAGAGAAAATTAATCCCGGCAGAAATCGCTCCCATTTAACAATTCCTCTTGTTCTTTGGTTCAAAATAGCTCAAGGCGATGAGCTTACAAACGAGGAATGAAATCATCTGACGATAGATACAACAGCAGCAAAGTTTTGTTTTGTAGTTGTTGTTTTTTTAAATCCCTTATATTAACTTGCTTTGTAAGTTTAATCGGACATCCGAACTGACTATTTGTTTATAATTCTTTCACGTGCCAGTTCAGTTCACGCATTGACGCCGACCGTCGATGTTCACACCCCTTACCGTCCCTGCGCCCGGTTTTAAAACCAGGGGAGATAATTCTGTTTCAGTCCGTAAACATCACGTTTAAACATAAGCACTACTTTCAGTTATGTCTCAGATATTAGAGATTTTTAGTCAAAAACTTTGCTTTTACATCTATTTATTAATCGTAAACAACATGTGTCATTCTTTGTTTCCATAATAGAATAAAAAGAATGCAACGAAAAGTTTTGTTGTTCATTTTAAAAAAGCAAATATTGATCGGCGGTCAATCTTGATGAAGAGGGGGGGGGCAATTAAAGTCATGTATGAAATTGACCCTTGAGATCTCGGCTGATGTCCTCGTGTGCAATCAAAAGACTTGGGGGTATAAAATGTAACTGCAAATATTGAACATTTAGTTGTCACCTCAGTCAGCTTAAGACGTGATTAGGTGGAAAAAATATCTACAGCCAGGTAGATGGCTCTGAAGCTAAGACGGGATTGGTGGGAAAGACTATATTAACAGACAGAGGCATCACTAGGGGGTCACAGTGGGTGGGGGGGTGCGTACCTCACCGTATTACACCAACACAAGGTGTGAAACCAAAGTGTAGTACTTTGTCTCTTCCGAAGTCAATTCACGTAGGCAGTTCGGATATTCTGTTCACAACATCGACTAGGAATCTTGGCTACATTATTTCTGACAACATGTCTATTAACGACTTCATCAATCACATCTGTCGCTCTGCCTACACTGCCATTCGTCAGATCAGCTCAATCCGTCATTACTTAACAGTTAGTGCAACAAAAACTCTAGTCTGTGCTCTTGTACTAGCTCGTTTGGATTACTGCAATTCTCTTCTGTCAGGTGCGCCAAAACAATGCATTGAAAAACTACAGAAAGTTCAAAATTCAGCTGCCAGACTGGTGCTCAAGGCAAAAAAACATGACCATGTTACTCCACTTCTTCACTCACTTCATTGGCTGCCTATACAAGCCCGTATTGATTACAAACTGGCCGTTCTATGCCACAACTTCTTTTCGGACTCATGCCCATCGTATCTTACTGAACTTTTGTCGGTCTACTCACCCACTCGCCAGCTACGATCTTCTGCAGACACACGCGTTCTCTCTGTTCCTACGACACGCACCAAAACATTTGGTGAAAGGTCGTTCTCTTTTTGTGCAGCCAAACAATGGAATTCTCTACCACTACACATACGTAGTATTCAAACAACCAAGTCCTTCAAGACTGCACTTAAGACACATCTTTTCAAAATTTATTTTCAAAATTAATGAAACAACATTTCTTGTAAATGATTAACGTAGCTTATGTATAATGTACTGTAATTTTTGTGTTTGTTATGATATGAAAGTTAATTTAATATTTATAGGTATGTTATTTCTTTCATGTAAAGCGCTGTGAGCCCAGTTCCTTACTGGGATACAGCGCTATATAAATAATCAATTTATTATTATTATTATTAGTGTCAAACTCTGTACGCTCCCGTTATTTGGCACTGGCAGACTCGGAGAAAGTCTATGGGGTACATTTTGAGGGGTGACGCAATGACTTTGGACACTGGGTGACATCAACAGTAATGACGCCTCTGCAAAAACAGACACCATCTAAAGACAATGATGAAATGTTTTCCATTGTGTATATTTTTCAAGGATTATTTGTTGTCACTTTAAAATCACAATAACTAATAAAAAATATGGTTACAGGCGAGTGTAAAATCGGTAATTGTAACAAAGTGAGAGAAACTGGAACAAATGTAATTAAAAATAAAAATTGTTTTCTGGTAATGGATTCAATAACAACAGAGTGGTAACCACAAATTATGCAATATGACAAATGTCTCACACAATAGAGCTGGGTTGATTCGAATAACGAATTTTCTGTGCCTCAGTTCTCCTTATAATGGTCATCAATTCCTATTAAACAATCAAGACCCCCTGCCTCAAATAAACAAAGATAAAAAGTTCTGTATATGGTATGGTTTAGGAGGAGTTGCATGTGCAAGCGTTACAGACATTTCGAATCTATAAACGCAATTTTTCCAAGGGAAATTGAGTTAAAAATGAACAACTGCCCGATAGCAGTAAAGGCTGCATGTAATTATGCCACGTTTAAAGAATGATGTTTGTATGCTACAAATTCAGCATTTGGATTTATTCATTATGTCATGCGTGTTATTTCCTCTCATGATGGCAACATTATCTTAGGCATGTACTCGGCCATTTTTTTTATATCTAAACCTTCATTTACTTAATTTTCTTTTAAAATCATATTTTTTAATTGCCTGAGCAATTTTCCCTTCGATTTCTACCAAGTCAATTAACGATTCTAAATTTTTTATTTAACCGCCATAAATAACTACATTTCTAATTATTTAAAAGGTCTTTTTAAAAATATTAAGAGTGCTGTCACATATCATTTTAAAATATTTAACTTTGCTTTATTTGGTCCATAATAGTTTTCCTCACTGTTTAAAAGAACAATAATAAATTTGTTGTAGCAAACAGTTTAAATATAGTGTGTCTGCCTAGCCTTTATTACCATTGAAACATTGACTAGTTTCTGTCTGAATGATCCCCAACCTTGTTGTAGCTATAACCAACCTCCAAATATGTCTAATTTAGCTAAAACTTTTACTTCTTACCGTTTTTCAGGGCACAATGAGAAATAAGAACATCAGTAGGTCGACACCGTCCTCAACAGTCACGAAAACTCAGGAGAATGACGGGATATCTTGTTCAAAAGTTTCATTTTATGAAGTGGCTTACATAAAATGCAATAAGTTATGTATCATTTTTATAACTGTTTCATCTTTTTCTTTTTTTAAATGACGCGTACAAACCAACGTATATGTAACATTAATAAATGTGAAGAAAAATAAGACTTTGAAAATTACATGTTCTTAACAGATATTTATTGATATTTTTTTCCAATTCAAATCGTGGACAAACTGCATTGAAATGGGATACATTGAAATTTAACATCCCAGAAACATATCTATGTCCAGCTAGTCTCAGTGCTTGTTATGCTTGCAAACATTGGGTTTATGGCAATCAATAGTACTAATCCGAACCATGTACGTTTATGTCACGCATTTATGACACTGATAATACAGAATAAATCGTCTAGCAATGGAAATCCATTTTATCCTTGTCGAAAATGTAAAATAAAATATAATCTAAATGTAAAAAAAGATTTTCCTGAGGCAGTGTCAGCTAAAATTTTACTCCGTTTAAGTGACTGACATTCAGTAATTTTGCAATGAGCTCAAACGATTAAGTTTATCACAATCCATTGCATACAATCGCTTAGTCAGGCTGTCACTTTGCTTGGGTGTCACACTGCTTTCTTTCATATGGTCTATCTGTCACATTCTTTAATTACTCATAGCAAGATGGTCGCAAGGCTTCGCTTGTCACATTACAAGGCTGACGAATAGCTATCTTAATTCCTAGCTGTCATATTTTCTACTGTCACATTGATTTCCTTTCTAATTGTTAAGTTGTAACGTTTATTTCTTGTCACATTACATGGCTGACCATTAATTTAGTTTTTACATAACTTGTATTTCCATTTATTGACTTTCACATAGCTTTGCAATCAAATTGCGTGTCTTTCACGTTTTTTTTTGACGGTCCATTTTACGACTATCCCATTGCAGGGCTATCTTATCGTCTCGTTGTTTCACTGAATGACTGACACAAACAAATTTAGACGACGGTGACCAAACCGCGGCTCGCGGGCCGCATGCGGCTCTTCTGTATTCTCATTGTGGCTGGAGGACAATTTATGGTATACAGTTAATTTTGTTGAAAAATTATATATATAATTATATAAATTAGATTTTTAAACATTATAGATTGAATCAAAGGGTTTAAAAGAGGTTGGGGTTGATGTGAATTAAGGAAATCAAGCTTACTGGGTTAAGTCAGGACTGTGTCGGTAGCAGACAATACTATATGTTTCAGCACAGAAAGTGCCAGTTCTACTGAGTATTTTAAATAATACCTTATTTAAATAAAACACCTTCTCTTTAAAGTCTTTTTAAAAAATAATATATATTTATATATGCGTATATCCACTAATAACTTCATGACTCTCATCTGTCTGCCTACACCGCCATCCGTCAGATCAGCTCAATCGTCACTACATAACAGTTAGTGCAACAAAAACAATAGTATGTTCTCATGTTCTCTCTCTCTCTCTCTCTCTCTCTCTCTCTCTCTCTCTCTCTTTCTCTCTCTTTCTATCTCTCTCTCTCTCTCTCTCTCGCTCTCCATCGTCTTGATTATTGTAATTTTCTTCTTTCAGGTTCACCAAAACAACACTTTGAAAAACTACAGAAATTTCAAAGTTCAGCTTCCAGGCTAGGTCTTAAGTCCAGGAAAAAAATAACCCTATTACACCGCTACTCTATTTACGTCATTGGTTTCCTATACTTGCACGTATTGATTACTAACTGTCCCTTCTCTGTCACAACTTCTTTTCCGACTCATTTCCTTGCTATCTAACTGAACTTATGTCCGTCTACTCACCTTTTCGTCAGTTACGCTCTTCTGCAGACACGCGAATTTTCTCTGTTCTTTTAAGACACGCTATTAAACATTTTGGTGAAAGGTCTTTCTTTTTTTGTTCCCCCAAACAGTTGGATTTTTTCCTATACACATTTGCAGTACAAAGGTCTTCAAGACTGCACTAAAAACATATCTTATCAAAATTTACTTCCAAAATTAATTTAATAATATGCAAACACTTCTTTAAATGATAAACATAGCTTTGCACACTGTAATGTCATTATATTTTGTATTTTTTATATGTATGTTTTAATTGAATGCATTGTTTATCTTATGTGCATGGCTATTTTTATGTGAAGCGGTACGAGCCCAGTTGCTTGCTGTGGTACTGTACCATGTATATTATAAAATTATTATTATTATTATATAACTAGTAGTATTCTCTGCACTGTAAACTAGGCTGTGCTACAGCTTTAGTTTGCGGGTTTCCTTCCAACTCACGGCCTAGAGAAATTGTTGAACAGTCAGAGCATCAAGATCTCACTGGCATACAAGTTTATTGAGTCACGCTTTACCAGCTCCGAATAACGTGTAAGGGGCCGTCCATAAAGTACGTCACGCTCCAGAGGGGGGAGGGGGCGTAATAAAGTGTGACAGTTTGTGACAGGGGGAGGGGGGTCCGGCCATGTGTGATGTCACACAGTTTTATATTAAATTTTGATTACTTTGATAATAAAAAACAACATTTTTGTTCAAAAGTGTGACGTACTATGGGGGGATCCAAGATGTGTGACAGTTTGTGACAGGGGGTATGGGGGGGGAGTTAAACATGGTCAAAAATAGCGTGACGTACTTTATGGACAGCCCCTAAGCAGTGTTTGCGATTAGAGATTAAAATTCACTTCAATAATCATTCGCATTTCTAGACTGGTGTTCTCAGAAGTAAAAACTCCTCGCGTGGCCCCCACAACGCTCGCCGTGCTGTTGTCGAGAGAGGCAAACTAATACACCGATATTCCGGTCATGAGAATGTTGGTATCTAGGGCCGTAGTTCATAGCAGAAAGTAACCTCTTGGAGCCGATCAAGCACAGCTTTTCAGAAACCTACACACCTGCGTTTTATAGCAGTTAGAAATTCCGAAACGTCGAGGATGATCAGAATTGAGAATGGATTGTAAGAAGACGACATGAACATAGTTTGAAATATTTTTTTTTGAAGAAATGTAAGTTTAAACCCTGTTGTAAATTAAAAATGAAATTGATGACTTAAACATGGTGATATTTTAATAGTTACTGTGTTCCTAAGGGCGTGTCTAGGAACTGGTATGTTGTTGTTTTTTTAACTTAATAAAAAATGATGTCTTAAGTCTATAAAAAATGAAATAGAAACGTACTATTTACATTAGTAAGTGTATAACATATAAACAGGGTATTAGTTAGCCTGACAGGACGTAACAAAACAGCGAATGTTTCGGCAAAGAGCCTTCCTCGGCGAACAAATAGTACACAAATAAAACGAATAAAACGAAAGAATACAAAAAACTTAGCTGCGGTGAAATCCAATTAGTCCAGTAGAGATATACTTCGTTTTATTCGTTTTATTTGTTCGTTTAGGAATGCTCTTTGTCGAAATGTTCACTGTTTTGTTACGTCCTGTCAGGCTAACTAATACCCTGTTTATATGTTATACACTTACTAATTTAAAAGCCTGTTTGCAGTCTGACCCCAATTATTTTATTTACTATTTACTTTAACTCTCTTCTTTATTAAATAAAGCAGAATAATTTTCTATTAAATGTTCCGTGTATTTTCGGTTCTTTTTTTTAAAATAAGGATTAATGTTGTTTCAGTGCATTTCATAATTAGTCGATCAATAACTATGTTTATTCTTATAATTTCCAATGTGAAAAAAATGTTATATTCCTTTTTTCATGTCTAAGTCTCCAATTCTTGTTGGTTGAATTGAGTTACAATATTCATTTCGTAGGGCAAACGTATATTTTGACGTATAAATAGACGTCAGATCCAAGCTAGTCAATGGATTAGACTTGGGTAACAAAATGAAATCTACGCCAATGTTGAAACCTCTCTACTATCCACACCTTACTTAGTTCAGATATTCTATTTGTGCAATAGTCAACGTAAGTGTATAAATGACGTCAAACGATTTTGGCCAAATTTTTAACCCCCCTTCTCCCCTCGTCACACTTCGTCACAAAAACTTAGATTCCCCTCCAATATTTTCTAATTTAAAATTAGCATGTTGCAAAATTATTTTTTTGTTATTTAAGTATGTATTTAATGTAAGTATGCACGCTAATATCGTAATTCGCGTGAATCCATTGAAGACTTTTTTATAAAGTTGCGCTTTTTTCTGTTACGTTATATTTATTTTAAAAAACACCACCCTACCCCTCGTCACACATCGTCACAAATGCGTGACCCCCCCCCTCTCTCTCTCTCTAGGTGCGTGACGTCAATTATGGACGGCCCATTACACACATTTCTTAAGTGTCCCAGGTTGACGGTTCTGATATTAGGTGTTTGAACAAGGCAACACAAGTAACCCAAACACGTGTAGATGACTTGTAAAAATTACTTTTCACAATATAACAATGCGTTTAAGGATAATAACAAATACTTTTTAAAAAAATAAAAAAACGAGGTGCATGTTTGCACCTAAATTTACTAATTACATTAATACACGTTAGTATAATATACTAGCCAATTTACCAGGGCCGTTTTAGACTGTTCGTGTATATTGTGCCTTTTATTTTTTCGTTTATTTATTTATTTTATTCCGGAAGTTTAGTTAGTGGAGACCATAAAAAAATGTTTAAAATTAAACTTCACTACTTTTCTTATAAACGTTTTATAGAACTTAATTTAAAGGTATAGAAAAGAAAGCGAAGTTACCTAGAATGAGCATTACAATATATAGAATAAGATGGTATAATGATGGCTATGTCAGGATGTTCGCTAGACATCAATAAAGAAACGAAGACATATTTTTTTAAATAGCAAAAACACTTTCGGTTGTGAATGTAAAGTAAATTCTAGCAAATATACCCGGTGATTTTATTCTATGATACGATTTAACTAATCACAAAGCAGTAGTCTCACTAATGAAAACTGGCATTCACTTACATAATAATCCGAATGGATACTCTAATATAAACGAAAATAAGCCCCCCAAAAAAGCCATTCAAAGAGCACAATGGGTATGCTAATGAATACTATTAAAAAAAAACAACGTTTGCCTTTTTATATGTTTTTTAAAAATATATTTTTAAAAAACGTTTCAAATGTTAATCCTGTTTGGCCGACTACCTTATGTTTTAATTGACTTATTGACTGCTGAGCAAAAACCGTTTTATCCCCCCTTTGTATTTGGGTCTTGGATGTTTAAAAAAAAATCTTCTTTTTTTTCTTTTTAAACTTGACACGGTGTATTCAGCGCAAAATACTGTAACGTCACTACTATAGACTTAAACCCACATTTTCGACACTACTATGTTCTTGTTAAAGTTAAAGTTTCCAGATTTTATTTAATACATAATGCTGTGTGGGCCATGGAGGTCTTTCAAACTTTGAAACTCTGAAAATAATCTTAAACATGCGAATAAAAAAAAATTTTTTAAAAAATTTAAAACACTTCTAAAATTTTACCCGCTGACGTGGATAAAATAGAAGCGAGTTAACTTTGCAGTCAGATCATATTCTATGGCTTTATGACTGCACTACGTGACATCGTTATCATTTCTTGAGTGAATTCCCTTCCCCGTTTGCAAAAACTTAAATAAGATTGTGTATTACTACCCTAGTCAGTATTCTTTATAATGGGCGCGGTGGTCGAGTGGCAGCGCGCTCGGCTGGCGTACCATCGAGTAATGAGTTCGAATCCATGTGAAGGCAAGGATTAGCTCCCTGAGTCACCCAGCTCTGAATGGGTACCTAACAGTAGTTAGGCGGCTGGGTAGTGCGTGGAACCCACAAAGCCGTGGCCTGTGAACGCTGTGTCACTTGCAAACAGATCATCTGTCATGGTCAGTGGACGCAATTATCTTCTGCATAGAAGGAGCGTCTGTATAGATAAGATAAGATAAGATACGAAGATGTCCCTTCCTGTGAACAGTATTGTGATACGACAACTGGTGAAGGCATTAGCCGAAACGTCTACTGTCTAGTTAGTTTAAACATAAAGCTTAAAGTTATTGTTTTCATTGCACAATTTGTTTGTGTATTTTTGAATAAATAAATTAACAAACTTGTATTCTAACGTCAAAAGTTCTTAATTCTACAAACTTATGAAAATAATTTCTGCTCAATCTATTCAGCTCTATATTTTCTTATGTCGCTTACTTGATTTTATCAGTTGACCTAACATGATGAATTGTCGTTACGTGACGTGGTTAAGTGTGGCTCAAACTAATTAGTGTTTGTGTTCTATGACAGTGCTTCTCAAACTTTATAGTCTGCCGGACCAGAAGGATTTTTTTTTCATTGCTCCAGGGACTGGTGCATTATTTTTCCTTTTCTGGATGGTTATAAATAGATGTTTATGTTCTTTCTTAAAACTACTGCGGACCGGCGGCGGATGGTCCACGGACCGGCACCGGTCCGCGGACCACCACTTTGAGAAGCACTGTTCTATGAGACTACACACTTATTTTTTCAGACTGGCAGACGTATCAATGTCTTAACGCATAATACAAATATATAAATTAAGGGGATCAAAGTATACACGTATCAAATCAAACCATTTTGAATTATAAATATATAATTTGTACCTACGTTTATAGATTATATCCTTAAATTACTTAAATTGCTGATTCCTTTAAATTCAATTAATTTTCTATGATGAACTTTGAGTTAGCTCTTTAAAGTAATAGGAATGCTATTTATTTCAGGCCTATTCCTTTCGGACTGACAAAGTTATTCAAGGGGAAAATATATCCCGCACTCATAGTTATTACCTTAATCGGGCTTTCTATCTCTTACGCAATTACCTTGTAAGTATTTTTATTTATCTTTTTTATTTTTATTTTGTTAACCAGTTTCAAATAGCAATAAACAAAATATGATGTATGAATAAGTAGATTTTTAAAATTAAAACATAGATGCCCTAGTATAATTTTTTTTATTTCAGAGCAATTATTCTTGCAAAAATATGTGATTCTTTATCTTCAAAGATGTATATTTTCCGTATATCTCTTTTTTTTTCCCACCGCTGTGTCAATGTGGTCAGTATTTGAAAGTGAGGTTCGCTTCCTGTCATATGACATGTGCGACACCGCCCATATTCCCCCTTTCAAGCCCATCTTAGTTTTCGCCGGCGCGGCTTGCATTTTCTATATTTTGTTATTATGCCTAGAAAGGAAAATCTGTTCACGTTAAGAGATTTCTGTTTCGTATTAAGTGAAAAGAAATCTATTGCAATAATTAGTATTCTGTTGGGAGTGTTTTATTCTTAAACATTTTAAATAATGGTACAACGTTAAACGAAAATTACATAAATGACTTTAAATGTAAAGCAGTATTGAAAAATTAAAAAAATTAATTAATGCACTTTACCAGCAAGAAGTATGCAAATTTTAAAAACAAAATTAGAAGGCAGATATTTAAAATGTTTGGCTTACATTGTAAACATTAAGGTGAAATCATCACCAGCTCTAATCGTGTGGTTATCATAGATGTTTTTTTTCATATGTCTGTATGTAGCACTTATGGATGTGAACATAATGTATATTTTTTTACATTCTTTTAACATCTATTCGTTTTTTTCTTTAGATCGTTTGACGTCAACATGACCGCAATGAGCAAGTACGTACGTAATATCTACAACTCGTCAATTGTCTCAAACGTTGACTCATTATCGGATATGACTTTAAATACAAATAAATCTTTAGAGAATTTTGTGGCGAGCACAGCGGTTCTCAAAAAAATGACTACGGAGAAAACATCCTCTACCTCTAACACCACTTCTCACGTCATCACTGCCGCGATCTCACCAGCAACGCCCAACTGCTCAACCATCAACAATTCTTCGACTTGCGGCACGGCCGAAGGTTACACGCCCACGTCCGCTGGCCCCAGAGGCCCAGCGGGCGGACAACGTATCCCAAAACGTGTACATGACCACGACGTTTCGAGGCCGGCTCGGCAACCAGATGTGCATATACGCAGCTCTCCTGGGGATAGCGAGGGCGAACAACAACAGGCGGGCTTTCATACGGAGTGGGTCCCTGCTGGACGGAAACTTCGCCATAACACACACCGACAACAGTTTAAGTACCCACGGGTCAGTCAAAACTTTGCATACATTCATATGCAGAGGACACACTTTATTTCTAAAGTGATAAGATAACCTTAATATACAGCATAAAATAATACGTTAATTCCTTGAATTTAATTCGAGTTGTCAAACTTTCAGATAAAAATGTCCCAAAAATTGTGCAAAAATAAATAGATACGTGATTTTTGGTATTGGTTAATTTTAAGGCAAAATTCATCTACCAAGTCTATGAATAATAATGTGTCTAAAATAAATTAATTAACCTATAAACGTAAAAAAAAATTGAAATGTTTGATGCTCATAGTTTTACCAGGCACAAACACCTTATAAAACAAATCAACAGGAAAGCCATTCATTATACCAATGTGTCAATATATTTCAGGCCAACATAATTTAAAATTATCTAAATATATGTGTAATAATGTGTCTTTATTACGAAATTGTAATGCTAGTGAATTCAATTATCCGACAGAGTAATACCGAGCCTTACTCTGACTCCAAAAATGCAATTTTCCACTTCAACCATCAATGCAAAATAGAAAAAGTAAATGAAGAGTCGTGATAAGATATATCTAAATGCTCAATAACTTAAGGCAGTAACACCTTACATTTACAGAGGCATTAACAAAATCATTTTTTGTTTAGAAATCTAATTATTTATTTAATATTATTTTTTATAAAATTGGCTCGTGTCTAATACGAAGCTGGCCCACCATGCCTACATCATTGTGCATGTAATTTCAAATTTCCAGTACATAAATATAGTATTACCTCTGTTTTACGTCTTTGATCAGTTCCAGACTCTTGGGCGTATACCAAATAGGACGTATTCCAAAACGTATTAATCCCATAAGATATAAATGGAAAATGATTAATCCCTTCCGGTGAAAAAAAAAGTACTGCTATCGGCATATTTTACATTTTTATCGACGTGCTAATACCGAAAATAGCTACTTCTTGACGAAATCAGATTAGATTAGTGCTAAAATTACGAAAGTTATAAACCATGCATATTGAGATAATCAAGTTATAGTTTTTTTATTTTAAAAAAATGTTGGGTCTATCTATATGATCGCATTTTGTTTTAAGGCAGTAAAAAAATTTGACCTAAATAAATTGTAGTGTATCTAAACCAGATGCATTTTTTCGATTGAATTTGACAAAAACTAGACTGAAGTACTTCTATCACTTAGGTCTTCTATTATCCTTTTTTTCACATCCTTACCCCATAGTTTTAAATTCAATTCGCAACCGAGCAAACCAACTGTTCTGCCTCACTGCTTGCCACCTTGATAAACCCGCCCTGAGTTCGTCAGCGGGACAATATCTCTACAGACTACCTTGGATCCCTTGCCTTACAAGGAGGCGTGTGTGAATTGGTGTGTTTGATGGTCCGTTTACTTCTGGCTATATGTGTAGGAAACATTGAGAGGTCAACGGGGCAAAGTGATAAGACGAGCCCTTTTCTGCTGTTTTGTGTATTCGGCGGTCATAAGGAGAAACTCTGTCAAGCATAATAAAAATAAATAGAAATAGAAAAAAATATTTTTTAAAAAAAACCACGTTTTTATAAGTGGACTAAAAAGAAGACAATAATTTAAAACTTATAAGTTGAAGTAATTTTATTTAATACTAGCAGACCCGTCGTGCGTTGCAACGATCTCTTTAAAAATGAATAAATTGAAAGAAACCAAAGATTGGTATGTTTTAAAAGAATTATGCCATAAACCTTCGGGGAAGTGATAAAAAAAAGTCCAAGTTTAATAGCAAACTGTTACATAAATTAATAATTAAAAACTTACAAAAGGAAAAACGATATTAAGAGGCCCAGCCAAAAAATGAGTGATAATTTAATTTTTTTATTGCCATTGTACTCAAGCTAAATTTCTCAATATCGTGTAAAATTGAATGGGGAATTAAATTGTTACCGTGCAGTAAAAATCACATTTGGGGCCCCCAGCTCCGAGGGAATGGAGATTAGGAGTTCAGTGCCCTATAGTAATATATTATAGCTATATACTGATATAAAAAACGAAATTTAGGGGCCCCTGGGCCCATTCGGTGAAAGATTTCAATTTAAAAAAATGCTGTTCATTTTAATTCAGTTTCCTCATAGATATATTCCTTAAGATCGTGAAAAATTAAATGGGGAAAACTATCTCAAACATATACGAAGAAAAGACATTTGGGGCCCCAGGCCCCGAAGGAATGGAAATTTGAATTTCTGTGCTTTATAGTATTTTAATATCGGCTGCCAAGTTTTTGTATACAAATTTTGGTTAAGGTCCATTCATTTACTCGGTAGCTAACGCATAAACTTATTTTTATATACCTCATATAAGCAAAAAACTACATTATGGGCCCCAGGGCATAATTATCGCAAGAAATAAAGTGCGAAAGACTTTTTAATTTGAATAAATTTCAAAATACATACATTTATT
Organism: Ampullaceana balthica; assembly: GCA_944989445.1. NCBI lineage: Eukaryota > Metazoa > Mollusca > Gastropoda > Lymnaeidae > Ampullaceana > Ampullaceana balthica. The sequence goes on from CALYLW010001842.1 coordinate 40,407, forward strand.
TATATGTCTCAATATTGAATGAACGATAAAATATTGAACATTTACTAAAAATGAAATTTTGGGCCCCCTGCCCCAAGGGAATGAAAATTAGGAGTTCAGTGCCCTATAGTAATAAAATATAAACCCTTAAGTTTTTATATATTAAGATGGGTCAAGATCCATTAATTTTCTCAGTATTTAACGCGAATACTAATTTTTATACAGCTAATATAAGGGAAAAAACGACATTTAGGGGCCCCTTTAGTGAAAGGTGTCAATTTCAAAAACCTGTTCATTTAATTCAGTTTCCTCATAGATATATTCCTCAAGATCGTGAAAAATTGAATGGGGAAAAATATCTTAAACATATACGAAGAAAAGACATTTGGGGCCCCCGGCACCGAATATATTGACATTAGAAGTTTATAAACCTTAATTATGTCAATATGGGCTACTAAATTTTTGTATGCAAATTTTGGTTAAGATGCATTCATTTACTCAGTAGCTAACGCAAAAACTAATTTTTATAAAGCTCACATAAGCAAAAAACGACATTAAGGGCCCCAGTGCAAGATATAAAGTTCAAAATACCTGTTCATTTCAATCTGTATAATAATGGATACATGTGTCATTAGTTGTCAATATTGTTAATAATTGAATGGTGAATAAAATCTTAAACGTTTAAGAAAAAGAATTTTTTGGGCCCCCAGCCCCGAAGGAATGACTATTAGGAGTTCAGTTCCCTTTAGTGTTTTAATATTGGCTATCAAATTTTTAAATACAAAGTTTGGTTAAGATCCATCAATTTACACAGTAGCTAGCGCTGAAACTATATTTTATATAGCTCATATAAGCAAAAAATGACATTATGGGTCCCCGGCGCCCCATGAGTGATAAATTTAGAAAAAAAGTTGCCAGTCTCCAAAAGTTTCATGATGATCGGATGAATGGTTTAGTCAGCTATAAAGGACATGCACACAGACATACATTGATTTTTATATATATAGATTAACAAAAACGACATTAAGGGCCCCCGGGCCCAATCGGTGCAAAAGAATAACTTTAAAATACCTGTTCATTTCAATCTGGATCATGATAGATATATTAGTCCATGCTTTTCAAGATCGTGTAAATCATAACGGGAATAAAGTATTTAACGCTTACAAAAAAAAAGGATTTTGGGCCCCCGGCCCCGAAGGAACGGACATTAGGAGTTCAATGCCATATGGTACTTTAATATAGGCTATCAAGTTGTTATGTACCAAGTTTGGTCAAGATCCATTAATTTTCCAAGCAGCTAAGCCTTAAACTAATTTTTATATAGCTCATATAAGAAAAAATTCTCATTATTTAGCCCCCGGCGCCCCATGAGTGTTACATTTTGAAAAAAAGTAGCCAATTTCCATCACGTGAGCGTACTCAAAAGTCTCCAAAAGTTTCATGGCGATCGGATGAATGGTTTAGTCAGCTAACGGGAATAACATATTTAACGCTTACAAAAATAAAGATTTTGGGCCCCCGGCCCCGAAGGAACGGACATTAGGAGTTAAATGCCATATGATACTTTAATATAGACTATCAAGTTGTTATGTACCAAGTTTGGTCAAGATCCATTCATTTTCCAAGCAGCTAAGCCCTAAACTAATTTTTATATAGCTCATATAAGAAAAAATTCTCATTATGGGCCCCCGGCGCCCCATGAGTGTTACATTTTGAAAAAAAGTAGCCTATTTCCATCCCGGGAGCGTACTCAAAAGTCTCCAAAAGTTTCATGGCGATCGGATGAATGGTTTAGTCAGCTAACGGGAATAAAGTATTTAACGCTTACAAAAATAAAGATTTTGGGCCCCCGGCCCCGAAGGAACGGACATTAGGAGTTCAATGCCATATGGTACTTTAATATAGGCTATCAAGTTGTTATGTACCAAGTTTGGTCAAGATCCATTCATTTTCCAAGCAGCTAAGCCCTAAACTAATTTTTATATAGCTCATATAAGAAAAAATTCTCATTATGGGCCCCCGTCGCCCCATGAGTGTTACATTTTGAAAAAAAAGTAGCCTATTTCCATCCCTGGAGCGTACTCAAAAGTCTCCAAAAGTTTCATGGCGATCGGATGAATGGTTTAGTCAGCTAACGGGAATAAAGTATTTAACGCTTACCAAAAAAAAGATTTTGGGCCCCCGGCCCCGAAGGAACGGACATTAGGAGTTCAATGCCATATGGTACTTTAATATAGGCTATCAAGTTGTTATGTACCAAGTTTGGTCAAAGATTCATTCATTTTCCAAGCAGCTAAGCCCTAAACTAATTTTTATATAGCTCATATAAGAAAAAATTCTCATTATGGGCCCCCGGCGCCCCATGAGTGTTAAATTTTGAAAAAAGTAGCCTATTTCCATCCCGGGAGCGTACTCAAAAGTCTCCAAAAGTTTCATGGCGATCGGATGAATGGTTTAGTCAGCTAACGGGAATAAAGTATTTAACGCTTACCAAAAAAAAGATTTTGGGCCCCCGGCCCCGAAGGAACGGACATTAGGAGTTCAATGCCATATGGTACTTTAATATAGGTTATCAAGTTGTTATGTACCAAGTTTGGTCAAGATCCATTCATTTTCCAAGCAGCTAAGCCCTAAACTAATTTTTATATAGCTCATATAAGAAAAAATTCTCATTATGGGCCCCCGGCGCCCCATGAGTGTTACATTTTGAAAAAAAATAGCCTATTTCCATCCCTGGAGCGTACTCAAAAGTCTCCAAAAGTTTCATGGCGATCGGATGAATGGTTTAGTCAGCTATAACAGACATGCATACATACATACTTTGATTTTTATATATATAGATGACTAAAAACGTGGGGCGGCGCTTATGAGGTTTAACATAATGCAGCTCACTCATACTCTCACTTATAGATCTCTCTTTTGCCTTCTAAATTAGAAATCTTTAATTTTTATACCAAACACCCGCCCCACGTTTTTAGTCTAAAGGTTGTTTCCATTGTGAAAAATCGTTTGCCTACCATGCAATGTTCCCTCTAAGTCTAAGCTCGTTGTTTCGTGTGCAAAGTTTTAAAAGAACTCGTGTGCAAATTTCCACAACGTCCATTTTTGTGTGTAAAATTTTACAAAATGTTCTGCGCTGTGATTCTAAACTCCTGCGTGGCGTCTTTAAAATATCCGCGCAGCGGCGCTGCTTAAAGGTAACATTTCTGCCATGGTTGTAACACTTCGCTTACATTTCACCTGCAAACCAAACATCCACTACAGTATTCGAAACTTCAGTTGAGACAATCTAAAGCTATGTAAACGATTTTTTAATTCGACTGGTTATATTTTCAATAAGACCCGCTATGAACCAAGTAATGTCAATACACTTGTCTGTTTGCGTTGTTGGTTAAAAGATGTCATGTAAAGAAGACATTCCAGATGTTATTTCGATTTTCGACATGTACGTTTAATGAATATTACTTATGACACCATAAATTTCAATTTTTGACTTTAATCGAAATTAACGATTAATTAATCGTTAATTTTTCAAAAATTAATGATTAATTTTAAATTAATCGATAACAGCCCGAAAATATATGTATATTCTTTTTAAAAAATAATTATTCAATACTAATGAAATAAACTATCATTTTTTTATATACTCTATTATAATACCAAGTTGTATTTAAAACAAAAATTCCTAATCATTAGAGTTTACCTTTAGAATTCCGTATGTATAAAGATTTTTTTTCCTTACATCTAGGTGGAAAACCATTCATCATGAAAATCATGCCCAATTCTACCCATCGTTTTTCAACCTACCCACACTAAACATAACTCTCTGGGGATATTTCTTCTCCTGGAAATTCTTTGAACACGTAAAAGACGAAATCAGGAAAGAGTTTTCTTTCCACTCCGATGTTCTGAAACGACGAGACCAGTTCTTCCGGGACCTCAAGAAACAGAAAGGCGACGTCATCTTTGTAGGGGTCCACGTCAGAAGAGGGGACTTCCTTGCCGAGCGTCACCAAAAAGCCGGATTCGGCGTCCCGCAAGTCTCGTATTATGTCAAGGCCTTTCAGACAATGAGGCGGCTGTTGTCCAACAGCTCACTTCTCTTCGTCGTCGCCAGCGACGACCTGCGGTGGTGCGAGGACAACCTCAAGGCCAGCGACGTCGTCATCCTGAGCAAAGGCTCGCCCGGCTACCATCTCGCGATCTTGGCCGACTGCGACCACTCGGTGATATCCGGCGGGAGCTACAGCTGGTGGGCCGCCTGGTTAGCCAACGGGACCACAGTTTACTTCGAGGGCTACCCAGCCCCAGGGTCTCCTTTATCTAAGGGGTTCGTCAGGTCCGACGTTTATCCTCCAGACTGGATACCTCAAAATAACTAATGTGTTGATTTTCATTTCCTTTGGCGTTTGGGGGGAGGATTCGAGAAATCGAGCATCATCGTTGAATTGTCACTTTAAATCAATTTATTAATCGTCTTCCATTTGTGTTGTTTATTGATTTTTTCAAATATGTGCAATACGTGACGTCATTGCAAGGGCTGACGCTCGCGCATCTTGACCAACGAAAAAATGGCACCCTGCTTCGACGCTCAACACGACATGAACCACATTCGAATGGGGTCTGAACACAGATCTACCTTTCGATAAGAGGCTATTTGGACAGTGAACTTTTAATGAACCCAAGTGAGCATTCATGATGATTCCTCTTAAATATGTATATACTTGCTTCCTACTGAATGTCCAAACAACGTGGTTATTTTAGAGATAAAATTTGAGATCGCCACGTTATTTGTTAAATTAATATTTGGCTTATACAAAATATATTAAAAATTCAAAACTATCACAATTATTAATACATATTTTCAAAATTAATTTTAATGAAACACCAAAAGTCTTCTCCAACGTCTAATTGCTTTTAAGAATTGTTCTGCTTTTCTAAGGAACTTGACCAGTTCAGAAATAACAAGAGTAAATTATTTTTACCTTTTAAGTCATACAGTATTGGAGTTGCCCATTTATTTTGATGACGTCAACAATGGTAAAATTATTCCCCGTTTTGCTTGCTTTCACAGGGGGAAAAAAAGACGAAAAACATTTAGTCCGTAAAGATTTATAGATTTTATTTTAAGTTAAACTACAAATATCATGAGAAAATTAGATAATTCAAAGGCGAAGAATCAATAATTTATTTCCTTACTTAAAATTTATGGGTTGCTTACCTTTGATCTTATTCATTTAAAAAAAAAGTAGATCGGCCAATCGGCGTTTGTAAGAAATTAACTTGCGCCTGCATTTTTTATCAACTATTTGTTTAATAGATTGAAATTTCCATCTATCACTGTTTTACTTTGCACAAGTATGCCTTTAAAAATGCACATTTCATTATTCTTACTAAGACTTGTCAGATTATCTTAATAATGATTGCATCAGTTGTGTGTATTACAACCAGCTTTGACACCCTACATAATTCTTTTTAAAAATTATTATGTGTCGATAGTCCAGTGCGCTAACTGTTGGGGCGCGATGATTTAAGTGGACTATCGATCCCAGGCAGATCCCATTCGCGGGTTCGTGCCCAGGTACTGCAAGGCCCTGGGGCATTGTGCTGACCACACATTCCCTGCTCGTTAGTGGTGGCTAAAAACTTGTGAACGCTACATCACTTGCCCCATAGTCAATCATGGACTGAAAGGGGGTCATGGTAACCTGTACTGGTCAAAGGGGGGAGGGGGTCGCATTTACCACTTTTTCTACCCGTCCCAGACTCATCTGTAGCTCTTAGCTACATCGTAGCAGCCGCGCTGTTTTCTTCCAGACTTGATAATTCATTTTAGATCTTTAACAATTAACCGTCAAGCCCATCCGTTAACCTCATACTTTATTCGGTAAAGAGATGTCTTGCCCCATACATTATCACCAAAAAGTATATATTATTATATTGCTATGGCCTCATTTGAGAGTATTTGTGAACTTATCGTATTATAAATTTATTAGTCGTAAAAATGAACTTGCGGACATTCCGTGTGTTACCTTATCCAATTTCGCTTTCAGGAAAGATTCATCATATTTCTTAATTTAAAATGTGTTCTTATTTTAGAAATACAACTTAATATCAATACATCATCAAAGAAAGTATAGCAAGAAACTTTTCCATTATTATCGAAAAAAACATGTTATTTATTCAATGCAAAACATGCACTTTAAAATGTAGGTCGGAAAACATATTAATCACATGAATCTTTGTGCGCTTGGGTTATTTTAGGCCACTCAGAAGATCGATTTTATATGAAAAAATAAGTCAGTTACTACTCACAGCAAGGGAATGATATTTAGTGGATGAACAGCATACGAATGCAATTTTAATTGAAGGATTTTCCTCTCGCGCCCTTAAGGCTAATGAAGCAGATATTTATGCTCTTCTATCCCGCCTGTTTGTTGCAGCTCAATTAATATTTTAAAGTTTTGCAGAGCCTATAAAATTTTTTTTAAATTTCTTTGTGAATTGTTCTGCATGAAGTTCACCTCGGTCTACCTGCTAGTCACGTGTTGACTTCCATGTGAGGGTCTGTGTGAGTTGGAGGGCGGTGAGGTTCTCGAGCAGTTCTTATCTTATCTTATTGTTACAGACGCTCCTTCTATACAGAAGATTATTGCGTCCTACGCTTATCTATGGTTTGTGTTTAGTCCTGCATTTTTATTAGAGTTTTAAATGTTGATAAAGTGTTGGTTTTCCTCGTTTCTTCAGGCAACCCATTCCACGCCCGAATTCCGGACGGGAAGAACGAACATTTGTATGTGTTTGTTCTTGCATACGGAATAAGAAATGTGTTTTGTATCCTTATGTCTATCTGAGGGTTGTATCAAGTTATCTTTGTGTTGTATTTCTAAATTAGAATTAATTGCTTTATGTATGATTACTACTTTGCTCTTGGTTCTTCTATCCTCTAGTGTTTCAAGGTTTAATGATTTAACTAATGGTGTTATTCTTGTCAGTTTTGAATATTCTCCAGTAATGAATCTGGCAGCTCTTTTTTGAATTTGTTCTAATTTATCAACGCTTTCTTTGGTGGATGGGTCCCATACAGAAGATGCATATTCTAGTACAGGTCTCACCAAAGTGAGGTAGCATTTTAGTTTTATATCTCTATTACATTTGTTAAAGTTTCTTTTTATAAAGCCTAAGGTTTTGTTTGATTTTTTTAATAACTTCATTGACATGGGGATTCCATGATAGTTTCTCATTTATTTAGACTCCTAAGTATTTTGCATCTTCATTTCGTACGAAGTACATGGCTAATCTATGACCTTATTTCGTTTTTATTATGCTGCGTATGACTGCCCAAGAAAAAAAGCAATTACTTCCGTGGAATTCTTGAAATCGTACCATCGTATGCGCAAGATTGTGCCCATGCATTGTTTTTCTAAAAAATGTCGAGCTGTAGATCTAGTGACTGTGTTGACATCCAAATTTTTAAGTCATATCTTAATGCTGGTATCACGCAGGCTGGCATTGCAAATCTTTTGATAAGAATGAATACTAGAGAAAGACTTATACACTCAAAACGTAATTTTTATGGGTACACATGATATTATTTAAATTATTTTCTGAAAGAGACAGAATTCGATTGTCAATTCAATGTAGATTTTCAAGTCCAAATTAAGTTAATGTTTCTTAGCGATTTTATTAATAATTTGTTTTCGTCAACGTCTCTTGTTATCGAAGATGTCCTTGCTTTCTAGTTTATTAATGGGGTTAAAATTAATTTAAGATCTTTATCAGCACAAAAATGGAAAAAAAACTCTCAAGTTAAAAAAAAAGTGTTTTTTCACAAAATTAATTGAATCGTTATAATATCTTAATAAATAGGCTACGCCTTGCATGATATCAGAGACTTAAAGTTAAAACTCCGAAAAGTCCATTGGAGTTTTCTCTAGGTGCCCCACCACCAAACCCGAACGAATGCGCCGAAGGGCGATAACCCTTGCATTGGGATGGCTACACAAGTTATTATATACGAGCAATAAAGCCCGTCCAAGGACGTTCCGCCAACGTTCGATGGCATGTTGTAACTCCCCTCCAACAGCCGTCTCGGCCAGCATACATGTGCATCACCTCAAAAATACTTTTCATTATAGTTAAAATAAAAAACTCGTAAAAACCGAGCATTTGACTATAAATCACAACGCGCATAACTCAAAATAAAGTCTTGGAAGAAATTCAGCACTAACAATAGTTCATTTTGAACGCCCGCGTAAACGTATTTAATATGATTGGCTGTAGGAGATACATGTGTTTGAGGGACCAATCGCTATCGATGACCACACGGAACATAGCCTTTTATTATATACTAGTAACAAAGCCCGCCCAAGGACGGGAATAATTGTATGGTGACCTGTGAAGTTCATGGACGCTATGTTTTGGTAGTTGTTATGCTCAAGCGTTTGCAGGACATTGTCGTCGCAGGGCAAGGGATATGGACAATAACAACAACAAAAACAGCAAAAAAACACAACAAAAACAATAACAGCAACAACAACAACAACAAAAACAACAAAAACAACAACAACAGCAACAAAACACAACAACAACAACAACAACAAAAAACAACAACAACACAGCAAAACAACAACAACAAAACAACAACAGCAACAACAACAAAACAACAACAAAAAACAACAACAAAACAACAACAATAACAGCAAAAAAAAACAACACTTAAAACTCTTGCCACTACCCCCCAGGACCATCAAGGAAAAAGCAGAATTGTCATTGGAATAAGCGGCAGGCATCACTTCAAGATAGGGAGCAACATAATGAATTATGAACAAAAAAACTGCACCAAAAATAACTCGTTTTGAACCTCCGCGTAATATGTACATTTTTCTCCGCTAGTGATTGGCTGTATGCGTCATATGTGTTTGAGGGACCCATCGCCATAGATGACGGGACAGAAAGGACAGAAAGGACATAAACTTGCCTTTTATTATATAGGATAGGATGACTGAGTTTTAGTTGGTAATTAAACAACCCCATAAAAACAAAAAAATTTGTCTATAAATCCCTTATATATGAGACATAAATAAAAGAATTGATTATGTTCCATATAATACGCATCGCGCGACAAACATTTACAGACTGAATGTTACTGAACCTTCCTTGCTGTAAAACACGGGGATGTTGCCATCGATTGCCGGAGTGAACTCCAGTGACACCCGGAGGTCAACTATAGCAGACAGGTACATAGAGATACATAGAGGTAAACTAAAATGCATTCATTTAATTACATACCTTCGATCAATCTCAAATTTTGATACAATGCATTGCTAGGTGACAATGCATTGCTGGGTGACAATGCTTTGTAAAAAAAAACTGTCTGAGGCAAAGAAATCAGACTTAACAGAAATGTTAAAATTACATGCCAGAAATAGACAGCCAGTATTACAGTAATATATTTAAGTAACGTAAAAATGTTAGCATTTTTCTCTTACAGTTACAGGTAATAATGAAGAAGGCAAATAAGAGTCCATGGTGTGTGTAAAATCATTTGCTTTACTATAAAAGTTAAAGTTTTGATGATAGTACAAATAGTTAAATAAAAATAAGTTGAAAAGATATACACATAGAGAGTGCTTTTTTTGTAAAAAAAAATAGGTGCCGGTATTCAGTGACGATTGCGTAACTTTTAACTACCAGTTCGCACCTCGATGCAAGCAAAATCACAACAGCAAAGATACCAAATGTCGAAAACAAATTAATTTTATAATTAACCAATAATAAAAAACGTTAAAATACAAGAAAAGTAATATTTTTTTCCCCACATTGAAAAAGGTGCCGGTAACCCATACCAGTGCGTACCGTCACAAAAAAAGCCCTGCACATATATTGACTGTCTTTAATTAAATATAATCCATTGTTGTTATTTTTGTTGTCTATATCAGTATTAGATGTCTCAATAAAAAGTATGTACATTTTCTTGAAAGAAACTAGTAAAATTATAGTTTAAAAAGAATAGAACCTTTTTATAATTAACTGAAATAGCATTTTCAGAATTGCAAGTTCCGATTGAAAATATTTAAAAAATATATAAAATCCAAATGAACACCAAAAAATTTATATATTAAATGGCAATACCTTGTATTGATAATACAAACAGAATGCAATAAGACCTTTGACAAAAAACGTGTATATTGTGTCGTACCCAAACATTAAATTTTCAAACGCGAATATCTCCATTCGACAAAAAAGGTTAGATAGAACCCTGTTATTCTAGGGTGACGTTTTATTTGTGTCTCAAATAATTTTAAAAATGTGTAGGATCTATTGTTCACTACCTTTAGCTGTATGTGTAGATGGTCTGCTAGCGCGTCATGCAGCTTGATTATTTATTCATGAACGGATCAGAAGGATCACCAAAAGCAAAAGTACATTTATATATATACTAGAATCCCCGCTAATGTTTGAAACATATTCAAAATGCCTTTTTTCACGCAACGTTCCCACTACTCCAGTTTGACTTTAAATGCAGCTACTTTGTCAGCCAACTTGAAAACAGTTGTCATTTTCCCCTGAAGGGACAGTTTTAGTTCATTGAGCTGGCTGAATATGTCACACAGGTAAGCAAGTTTTGCGACCCATACCTTGTCACTGAAATGTGCTGCCAGCGTAGACTTCTTTTCTGAGAGAAATCATTGCAATGGCTCTCGTATTTCAAATACTCTGTTTAGCGATTTTCCTCTGGACAACCATCTTATTTCTGTGTGCTCTGCGTCCATCTCCTCACAAAGCTGCTCAAACAGGCGTGAGTTAAGGGCGTGTGCCTTGATGTGGTTAATAACTTTAACAAAATATTTTTAAAAACATTAATTAAATAGAAGTAGATCAGCTTGCCAACATGGGCGACCCATCAAATTCGCGCACGACAAAAGAGCGCCGACATAAGAGCGCCGACATAGAGCGCAAAGATTGATTGTAGGCGGTTGTCCGATCTGCGCTAATGTATCATTGATGTTCTTTGGAATTGTTGCCGCCAAAACAAGCTTTTCCATCTTGCGTATTGAAAGACGCACAATCCCTAGAGAAATACACCACAGTAAAAAGAAATGTAAAAAAATTAATGTTCCTTTGCTCGCGGATCACCAGGAACATCTCCATGGACCACTAGTGGTCCGTGGACCACAGGTTGGGGACCACTGTTATATATAATAGATGATTCTTCTATTGGAAGATTATTACGTTCTAATTTATGTACGGTTTATGTCTAGTCTTGCATTTTACTTGAATTTGAGTTAGGTAGGTCATTGATGATCCCCCGCCCAGCGGCAGTCCTTAACCATAGAGACTCGTATGCCGAGCTGGGGTGGCGCCGAGGTTGTAGCGAGTGGAATTAGGGAAATTCCACCCATCCTTGTGAGCTCACTTTATTGGGAGGCATCTTGTACCATGTCCTGGGTGCCCAGGCGGCTGCTTCAGAAGCGACCTTCCGGGGTTACCCCAGCTGTTAGGTTCCCTTTGGGAGTGGGACATAGATGCTGGGAGGAGGGTTTTCCGTGACGACCCACGAAGAGCACTAGGCTCGGGTCTGCTGATTTTCTTCCACGTGTAGGTTCATTTGAGTTTTGAATGTTGATGTTGTGTTGGTTTTCCAGCATTATTTAGACAGACAATTCCCCGCCCGAATACCAGACGTGAAGAAGTAATATTCGTATGTGTTTGTTCCTGCATACGGCACAACAAAAGTGTTTTTATCCCTATATTTATCAGAGTATTGCATTGCACTGTGCTGGATGTACAAATTACAATTTAATTCCATAGGCATCATTGCTACTTTGCTCTTTATTCTTTTATCCTCTGTTGTTTCTAGGTTTATTTATTTAAATAAAGGTGTTAATTCTTGCAGCTCTCTTTTGAATTTTTACTTGTAAATTTATGTTCTCTTGGTAGATACGCACCACACATATGAGGAATATTATAGTTTTGGTCTAACCGATGTAAGGTAGCATATTTGATCAGCTTTACTACTTCAAAAGGTTTATTCTATATTTAAAAACCACCTCAGGATTATAATTACAATTCCTCCATACTGCTCTAATGTTGGTAAAAAAATTTAATGACTGCATTATAAAACTCGAAATACAAACTAAACACAATTTTAAAAATTTCATATCATGATCAAATCAATTTTCTTTAAAGTTTCAATAAAATAAATGTGAGATCCGTTTATCGGACTAGATGACCAGAGTCTCATATAAAAAGACATATATATATCGCAGCACACGCTTCTTTAAGAAGTCGTATGCAAAAAAGAAACTTCACATATCTTCTATAAGACAAATCGTGGACCCTAATTAAGCTATATTGAAAAAGAATAATGTAATCCAAAATTTTCACCACTCCTTCCCTTTCCCCGAAAGTCCTATCGTAAAGAGTTCCTCGGTTAAAAAAGCCACAGTAATGGAGCAGAAGCAGGAGATAAGGCCCCATACTGAAACATTCCAATGTGAGGTGAGAGCGTCAAGATCCAACAAGGGAGTGAAGTTTTAAGAATCAGTTTTAAATGAACTATTTTAGCGGCTGTTTGGCTATCGACTTGAAATGGAGCCATTGATGTATGCTAGAAGCAGAAAACGGGCCATTATTATTTGGAAGTAGTTAAAAATCAAGCTTCATGCCATTTATTTCAGTGTTAGCAGCATCAACGTTACCATGTATTCTGACTCTCTCGTGTTACATTGTGGAGTGAAATTAATGTAAATTTATTTCTGTTTGTGCTAACATCAGACAAATCATATATATATATATATACTAGAAAATTACCCGCACTGTGTAGCGGGAGTGTGCTGACCCTTTATCCAAGTATTAGTTGCTGGTTATTACAATTTTTATTTGCCAAGTTAAATTTCAGAATCATCTATTTAGTTGAAATCTTATGAGAAGCATAGATATGCCATTTTACCGCGTGAGTTGTTTTCACTTAATGCAGTGCCTTTTAACATAACCTTACTATTTAAAAGATATGATTTATTAAATAATAATTCTTGCCAACCATAATAACTAATTCTACAATTTCATTCCCACTTGTACAAAATTAACATAACTTACAGGTTTTCTGAAAGAGCTCTACCACCCTCGTCACTCAAAAATTTAATATATAATTACGAAACTGCATCGTATCACAATTGTAAGTTATATAATATTTGTAACCACGTCTATGAGATAAAGAACATGTGGCACTATCCATTTAAAAGGCAAAAGCAAAGTGAATAATAGCGCAAATAAACAAAATTATAAATGTACTTTCTAAAATACTATTTTAAAAAACGGTCGTATTAAAATGATATATACAAATGTGCACACCATATTTAGACAATATAGAAAGCTGGCCGCATAAAATAAAGTCTTGTTATAAAGTAAATGTACTGGACCAAAATAACTCTACCTTTTGACGCATTCATAGTTGTTTTAACAGGGAAATAATATTTAAAAAATTTGATGTCTCTATATTTACGGTTTATATTTACGGTTTTTATGCAATGTGTACAATTTCAAAAATGAATCTTTTTTTTTGTTCCCTATTTCTGATAAGGCATCATATTTTGTAAATTATATTCAATACACACACACACACACACACACACACCAGATTTTGTTTCTGACAAAAATATATATCCACATTAAAAAAAAATTTCAACCGTCTGTTAATAAGCGCATATAAAAAATGATTAAAAGCAACTTTAGCAATGGCCTATGTTATTCCGAATTCAAAGGAATGAACATAGATTGTTCAATTCACAATTTTATATTAATTAAGCGTTTTCAGGAACACTTTATTAAATTTAGTCAACTTCTGTTAATACGTTCGGTAGCGAAAGTTTATAATGTATAGCGCATATATAGCTTATGTAAACATTTTTAAAGTGTAAGTTTATTTGACATAGGCCATCGCTTTCCACATAAGATAAACTCGCTACATCAATGTTTTTTTAATTAAATGTCGAGTTATGAATTATATTTTTTTTAAATCGCAATTTCATTTGCACATGTAAAATATTAATACAATACATCGTGGAAAAATTGAAATAAAATAATTTAAACGCATATCTATATATATAAAGCTCAGTTGATGTTTGTATGTTGTTGTTTTTTTATCCATTAAAAAAAGGCCACTGTTTTGTTGACATTTTTCCAAAAGATCTCTACCACTGTCGTCACTAAAAAAGCTCATATATATTTTTTTAGACACTGCATCGTAACACAATTGTAATTAATACAATATTTGCAAAAACGTCTATGAGATAAGATAATATGGCACTAACCCCCCTCAAAGACAAAATCTACTTAACCTATAGCGCCAATAAATTAAATTATTAATGTTATATATGAAATGTACTTTCTAAAATACTTGAAAGAAACTAAAGTAAAGCAGTCGTATTAAAAAGAATTCAAGAAAATGTGCGCACCAATTTAGACAATAATAATAATAAATGCTTATAGAAGTATTCTGGCTTAATAATAATAAAAAGTCTGCTCATAACAACTGGACCAAAAATAACTCTACTTTTGTAATCATCAATAGACATAATTACCGTCGGCAGTATGTATGTGTAGATGAAAAATATTTCTAGGTTATGTTAGGTGGCACAGCGATCGATTTTGTATAAAAATATTAAATGACGTCATAGTTTTATGCTTACATTTTAATTTTTGAAAAGGAAACGATGTAAAAATATTGGATTTGAGGATTTATAATTATTATGAAATTCTTTGTGTACATTTCAGCAAGTTTAATATTTCGTATTTATCAAACACGGATAAGTCAATTTTGTTAATTATGTATATTGATTCCCGTGGTCTGTATGGATTGTGTAGAAATATTAAATTACGTCATCGTTTTATGCTTATATTTTATTTTTTTGAAAAGAATCGTACACGAAAATGTGCGCACCGTAATTAGACATTATAATATTTTTTGAATGCGCACCGCTGAAAATAAAGTATTGGGGAAAAAAAACGTCACCAAAAGTAACTCGCTTTGAACGGCATTTGAACGTCCGCGTAAATTTGTTCAATACAGAAATGAGGTTAAATTTTTTATTCTTGGTCTCTGCATTTTCTGATTATTTAATTTACGGCATTCGGGCAAAAGGGACAATTACAAAAACTAACTTAAAACCACCTTCAGGGTAAAAGGAACCGTCCTGCCAAATTTGGTCCCCGTCCGTCATTTGGTTTTTCCGTGATTGTCTAACAGAAAGTCGAAAAGTGAAACATACAAACATACAAACAAATGAGCTTTATATATTAGATATATATATATACTAGTAGACCCGTCGTGCGTTGCAACGATCAAAGTAAAAAGGAATAAATTTAAAGAAACCAATGAGTGGTATGTTTAAAAATAATTCTGAAGAAATCTTCGTGGAAGTGTGAAAAAAAATCCAAGTTTCATAGCAAAAGGATAAATAAATTAATAATTAAATAGCGTACAAAAGACGAAACGATATTAAGGGCCCCGGCCCCAAAATGAGTGATATGATAGTTTTTTTATTGCCATTGTACTCATTTCTTAAACGTTTAAGATTTTATTCACTATTCAGTCATTAACAATCTTGACAAATAATGACACATGTATCCATTATTATACAAATTGAAATTAACAGGTGTTTTGAACTTTATATTTTGCCCAGAATGGGCCCTGGGGCCCTTAATGTTGTTTTTATCTATTGTACTCAATATATATTCCAAAATATCGTGTAAAATTGAATAGGGAATACAATGATTAAAGTTCAGTAAAAATACTTTTTCGAAGGAATGGAAATTAAGAGTACAGTGCCCTATAGTAATATAGGCTCTTAAGTTTTTATATTCTACGTTTTGTCAAAATCCAGTTTTTTTCTCAATATCTAACTCTTAAACTACTTTTTATATACCTACAATAGGGGGAAAATAGCATTAAGGGGCCCTGGCCCATTCGGTGCAAGAGGTCAATTTCAAAAACCTGTTCATTTTAGTTCATTTTTATTGTGGCTATATTTCTCAAGCTCTTTAAAAAGTAAATAGGAAACATATCTTAAACTTATACGAAAAAAAGATATTTGGGGCCCTGGCCACGAAGATATTGGCATTAGAAGTGCAGTGTCTATAGTATTTTAATATAGGCTACCAAGTTTTTGTGTGCAAAGTTTGATGAAGATATATTCATTTAATAAGTAGCTAACGTAGAAACTATTTTTTATATCGCTCATATAAGATAAAAACGACATTAAGGGTCCCAGGGCCCATTCTGGGCAAGATATAAAGTTCAAAACATCTGTTCTTTTCAATTAGTATAATAATTGATACATGTGTCATAATTTGTCAAGATTGTTAATGACTGAATGGTGAATAAAATCTTAAACGCTTAAAAAATGTGAATTTTTTAGCCCCCAGCCCCAAAGGAATGAATATTAGCAGTTTAGTGCCCTATAGTATTTTAATATTGGCTATCAAGTTGTCATATACACATTTTGGTTAAGATCCAATAATTTACACAGTAGCTAAAGCTTAAACTAATTTTTATATAACTCGTATAAGCAAAACATGACGATATGGGCCCCCGGCGCCCCATGAGTGTTAAATTTTGAAAAAAAGTGATAGTTACCATCCCGGGAGCATACTCAACAGTCTTGAAAAGTTTCATGACGATCGGGTGAATGGTTTAGACAGCTATAGAGGACATTCATACACAAATAAACATATTTAAATATGTATATATATATATATATATATATATATACTTGAAAAATACCCGCACTTTGTAGCGGGAGTGTGCTAGGTGATGGTTATTACAATTTTTATTTGCCAAGTTAAATTTCAGATTCAACTAATTAGTTAAAATCTTATGAGAAACAGAGATATGCCATTTTACCGCGTGAGTTGTTTTCACTTAATGCAGAGCCTTTTAACATAACCTTACTATTCAAAAGATATGACTTATTAAATAATGATTCTTGCCGACCATAATAACTAAATTTTCAATTTCATTCCCACTTGTTCAAAATTAACATAACTTATATGTTTTCCGAAAGAGCTCTACCACCCTCGTCACTCAAACATTTAATATATAATTACGAAACTGCATCGTATCACAATTGTAAGTTATATAATATTTGTAACCACGTCTATGAGATAAAGAACATGTGGCACTATCCCTTTAAAAGGCAAAAGCTAATTGACTCATAGCGCAAATAAACAAAATTATAAATGTACTTTCTAAAATACTATTTAAAAAAAAACCGGTCGTATTAAAATGATATAAAAAAAATGTTCACACCATATTTAGACATATAGAAAGCTGGCCGCATAAAATAAAGTCTTGTTATAAAGTAAATGTATTGGACCAAAATAACTCTTCATTTTGACGTATTCATAATTGTCTAAACATGGAAATAATATTTAACATTTTGTATGTCTCTATATTTTACGATTTATATTTACGGTTTATAAGCAATGTGTATAATTTCAAAAAGGAATCTTTTTTTTTGTTCCCTATTTCGGATAAAGCATCATATTTTTTAAATTATATTCAATGCACACACAAACACCAGATTTTATATCTGAAAAATAAAATAAATTTAAAAAAAAAGATTCAACCGTCTGTTAATAAGCGCATCTTAAAAATGATTAAAAGGCAATTTTAGAAATGGCCTATGCTATTCTGAATACAAAGGAATGAACATAAAAACATATTCAATTCTCAATTCATATTAATTAAGCGTTTTCAGGATCACCTCATTAAATTTAGTCAACTTTTGTTAATACGTTCGGTAGCGAAAGTTTATAATGTATAGTGTATATAAAGCTTAAGTAAACAGTTTTAAAGTGTACGTTTATTTGACATCACTTTCAACATAAAATAAACTCGCTTCATCTATGGTTTTTAATTAAATGTCGAGTTATGAATTAAATTTTTAAAAATCCCAATTTTATTCATTTCATGTAAAATATTAATACAATGCATCGTGAAAATAATTGAAATAAAATAATTTAAACGCATATGTAATATATAAAGCTCAGTTGATATTTTTATGTTTGTTTGCTTGTATCCATTAAAAAAAGGCCACTGCTTTGTTGACATTTTTCCAAAAGATATCTGCCACTGTCGTCACTAAAAAAGCTCTTATATATTTACGACACTGCAAAGTAACACAATTGTAATGAATACAATATTTGCAACAGCGTCTATGAGATAAAGATAATAAAGATACATAAAAAATTAGGTTGTATTCCTAATTTTAAAAAAACAAACAAAACAAATCAATTTTATGTTAAAAATGCATGTGAAACCATTACAATAATCGATTTTAAAAATGGCTTTTGTTAATCCATCATCAACTGAATGAACATAACATATTCAATTCGCAATACACAATAATTAAGCGTTTCAGGATCACTTTATTTAGTTTAATCTACTTATGTTAATAGGTCCGGTAACCTAAGTTTAAATAGTTTAAGTGTATAGGTTATGTAAAAGACAATAGCTTATGTAAAAGACAAACAAAATATAAATGTTATATTAATAGGACACAGCTAAATTTAAGATGCGTACACGAAAATGTGCGCACAGTAATCGGCCGATAAAAGATTTTAAAACGTGCACCGCTAATAATGAAGCCTTGAAAAAAATACTGACAAAATTATTACATAAATAGGTTTTTCATTAAATGTCGAGTTATGGAACAGAAAATAATTAAAACAAATTCGCAATTAAATTTAAACCTGTAAACAATTAAATCTAATGCATCTTGTGGCAGTTGTAATTAAATATGTTTACGTGTCTATCTAATATATAGAAAGTAACAGTAAAGAAAATGACAATTCTTTGTACTACACAGCTCAAATTATGAAGCGTACACGAAAATGTGCGCACCGTAATTAGACACTATAATATTTTTTCAAATGCGCACGGCTGAAAATAAAGTATTGACATTGGGGAAAAAAACGTCACCAAACGTAACTCGCTTTGAACGGCATTTGAACGTCCGCGTAAATTTGTTCAATACAGAAATGAGGTTAAATTTTTTATTCTTTGTCTCTGCATTTTCTGATTATTTAATTTACGGCATTCGGGCAAAGGGGACAATTACAAAAACTATCTTAAAACCACCTTCAGGGTAAAAGGAACCGTCCTGCCAAATTTGGTCCCCGTCCGTCATTTGGTTTTTCCGTGATTGTCTAACAGAAAGTCGAAAAGTGAAACATACAAACATACAAACATACAAACATACAAACATTTGAGCTTTATATATTAGATATAAATATATATATATATTATTGAAAAGCACATGATAAAAAAATAAGTAAAACACAAACACTTCTTTTATAACCATTGAATTGTTTCAATGGTAAAGCTTGTAATAATAATAATAATATATCATCTGTTCAACTACCTCTTCCATGTCCAGGCAGAAATTTACGAGTTTTGTAAGTTTTACACATGTAGATCGATCGCGAAAAAAATGACGTCTCGTACGTGTGCATATCTCATATAGTGCCATCTGAATCGGCTAAATACCGAAGTCACTTTGTGCGCTCGCCTTACAAGCTGAGGTGCGTGGGATCTAGCCCAACTAAAGCTGCAATATACATGTTGATGAATGGCTATAGCTAAGAACGTCCAACGCTTACTTAGAGAGGAGATGGGCGCCGCCAAGTCTACCAAGCTGCGAGACAGTTCTAATGGAAGCATTAAACCCAATGCGACCATAAGGTATTGGGACACCACAAAAAAAAATAGATATATGTCATTCAAACAGTTTCTTAACTAACAAATAGACAAAAGCAATGCTCTTTTGCATTTGTAATTTAACCGAAGATAATATTCAATTCATTTTACCACGTTTTTAATAACTTGCTTTCGTCCTGTCTGTCAGTACCCAACATTTCAAAATTTCCAAACGTAAAATTAAACCACTTCTGATGGTCCTAGAGATCTCAACATTTTCCACATATAGATCTTGGCTGATAATGCATTGTATTAAAATGTTAGATTTAATCGAATGTACTGTAATTAAATTAATGCATTATTTAGTTTATCTCTATACTAGTTTGTGCTGCGGCGCCGTGGCGCCTGCTGCGCCCCCCTTTTTTTATGGGCGCCTACGGCGCCCACCTTTTTCAAAAGCCCAACGAACTTGTCCTTGTATGATAAATACGTAATATTAAAATTTCTTAAATGTACACAAAGTATTTTATAATAGTTTGTTTTTTTAAATTTTATTTTTTATGTTAAAAGCCCAAGTAACTTATCCTTGTATGATAAATACGAAATATTCCTAAAATGTTAACAAAGTATGTATATAATATAGGTTTTACTGCGACGCCCTTTTTATTTAGGGCGCCTACGGCGCCCACTTTTTTCAAAAGCCCAACAAACTTGTCCTTGTATGATATCTACGTAATATTAAACTACCTTAAATGTACACAAAGTAATTTTAAATTGAGGTTGTTGGGTGACTACGGCGCCCACTTTTTGGGGGGTCAAAAGCCCAAGTAACTTATCCTTGTATGATAAACACGAAATATTCCTGAAAATTAAACAAAGCATTTATATAATAATTTTTACAGTGCTAATCACCACACAATTTTTAAACTAATTTTAGAAAGCAGCGCACCAAATTACTGCACCAAAAAATAACTATTTGAGTCAATCAGCACTGCTTACAACGCAAAATTTAATAAAAAGCAGAGTGATTTCCCTTAACGTTAGGCGGCAGTGATAATTGAGCGTAAATATAAATATATGATAAGCATTTGTAACCGTCTGCTTTTGTTGACATCCAGAGTTCACACCCCTTATCAAATCACCGTGGTATTAAAACATTGGGCGGGCTCTTTTGAGATGTTTGGTATAAAAAATAGAGGTAAAAAGATTTTAAAATTAAAAGAAAACCCGTAAAAAAACAAGTTTTTTACTATAAATCCTTTATGTACGAGACTTAACTAAAAGAATGTTCATTATAATACGCAGCGCAAGACCATCCAAAAATACAAAATTGTAGTTGTGTCGTAAAACATGTTTAATATAATGCGCACCGATCAGGAATATGTTTATAAAAGTATTGTCAATAAACTACGCACATTATTGCGCGACAGAAAGGTTGTTCAATATAATGTGCATCCTTACACTCTATCTCAAAAAAAAATAACTGATACATAGGAATAAATAAAATAATCTAAAAAATCAATAATTCAATTACGTTACTTTGATCGATCTGAAATTTTGATACATTGTTTTTATCATCGGTACGAAACTGCCTGCAAAATTTCAGCTCGCTAGCTTACGAGGAAGTGGGTTAAAAATTGATCCAAAGTTTTGGCAACAAGGGTGCAAGGGTTCAATGGTGCAAGCAAGCAGACACCACGAGTTAATATAAAGGATTTAAAAAACACGTTTTTTTATAAGTGTACTAAAAATAAGAAAATAATTTAAAACGTATAAGTTCAAGTACTTTGATTTAATATGACTAAAAACTTGGGGCGGGCGCTTATGAGGTATTAAATACTCAGTTTACTCATTCTCTCACTTATAGATTTCTCTTTAATTTTTATACACCATCCCATCGGTTTTACAGCAAAGGGGACTTATGTCAGTTTCAGTCAGAAAATGTTTGTTGCGTTCAGTTCTGTCTCATATATAAGGCATTTATAGTGAAAAACTTTGTTTTTAAATCCCTTATATTAACTTCGAAATCTTGTCTCTCTGTCTCTCTCTGTGTGTCTGTCGTCATCTCATCGTACATCGGGTGTGAAAAAAATTGACACACTTTCCATGATGCCATCGAGCAGACATTGTGCATATTGACTCGTGCCACCTAACAATGCATCGTACCAAAATTTCAGATCGATCGAACATACCGTAATTAAATTAATGCATTTTAGTTTATCTCTATGTAACATATGGTTGTATTATAATTCAATTTCACGGTTTGTTATTGTTTTTCTTTCACGTGCTAGTTGAGTTCACATGTTGACGCCACCCGTCGATGTCCACACCCCCTCCCGCCCCTTCCCCCGGTTTTAAAGCCAGGGGATATCACTCGGTGTCAGTCTGTAAATTTTTGTCGCGTTTGAACATAATCAATACTTTTAGTTATGTTCATATATAAGGTTGTTACAGTCAAAAAATTAGTTTTTACTGGTGGTTTTATTACGGGGTTGTTTATTTAAATCCCTTATATTAACTTCACCGCAGTTTCTCTCTCTCCCCTCTCTCTCTCTCTCTCTCTGTCTGTCGTTCGTCGTCGGGCAGGCGGAAAAAAACAAAATTAAAAAATTACACACTTTCCGTGATGTCATCGAACTGAAATTTTGCACATAGACTCGTGTCACCTAACAATGCATCGTTTCAAAATTTCAGATCGATCGATGCATTTTTAGTTTATCTCTATACAACATATGTAATTCAATTTCACAATTAGTTTTGTTTTTCTTCCAGGTGCCAATTGAGTTCACGCGTTGACGCCACCCATCGATGTACCTGCGTGCTTTTGTTTACATTTTACGTGCCACGCTGAGCTCGGTCCAGCTATCACTGACCAGACCTTTACCCTCTTCCCCCCCCCCTCGGGTTATACAAGAAAGTGGAGTTAAGGCAGATTCAGTCTGTAAATGTTCGTCGCGTTTGAACATGATCAATACTTTTAATTATGTCTCATAAATAAGGGATTTATAGTCAAAATCTTTGTTTTTACGGGGTTGTTTATTTAACCCTTGACACGCGGGTTCTTCGTTTGTGCACACTCGCTTACCATTATTCCTCCCGGTCCTGTGCTTCCATTAGGGAATGGATGAACGACAGGCTGGTCCATTTCTAGTTTATATATAGTTTGTACATAAAAGGAATGTCGAGATGAGTTAGCTCCAATAACCTAACAGAAAAATGAGGGGATGGTAGTAAAAAAACGCTTCCTTAAAAAAAGAAAATACGTAGTTTGCTTTTGTTTATTTTTAAAAAAATATTTTTATTTAAACTGACAACGCTGTTTATCTGCTTGTTTGAATTTTTAATTTCGCAAGAGCTGTACCTTTCATTTATTTTATTATTATTTATTTATTTAATTAAACGTCCAAAAATTTGGAAGGAAAAAAAAACAACTTACAAAAATGGATTTAGTTTTAGAATTGATTTTTTTCAATTTTAAATGTTAATCCCCGATTGCAATCCAGCCCGGGGGATAATAATCATCTAGCGTAACCGCCTTACTCATCTCAGATCCCTTGATAAAATATCCGTCGTAGTAAATGGAGATACCGTTGGCCAACCAGGCCGCCCACCAGCCGTAGGTTCCGCTGGATAAAATCACGTGATCACAGTTTGCTATTATGCCAAAGTGTAGAGCTGGTGAACCGGGCTCCAAGACCGTCACGTCAGTAAAATTCAAATTGTGTTTACACCACTCAAGGTCATCGCTGGCCACGACAAATGTAACGTTCTGGCCGTTCAGCATTGCCCTGATTTTGTTGAATGCCTTTATGAAGTAGGTAGCGTTCGGGACGCCGAATCCAAAGTTTTTTAAATTTTTATTCAAGAAATCCCCGCGTCTCGCGTGCACACCCACGATGACATGACCTTTGAACTTTGCTCTAATTTTACCCAGTGTCTCATCGATCTGCCTTTGTAGAGGCTCGCAGAAGGTGAACTCCCGTCTGATCTCATCCTCGATGTTCTCGAAGTATCGAAAGACTTCCCGGACCCCTTGGAGGGTTATGTTCTCGTTCGATAGATTCCAAACTTCCGGGTACACGATCCCAAATAACCATTGTTTCATTAACCGGAAGCTGTGGACAATTTCGATAATGATGACATCGCTTTAATCCTAGTAACATAGTTTTTAGTGCATTGAAAAATTTATTTATAACAAAATATTAACTTGAAAGACGTTTCACACCAACGCACACAGAGACACAAATACTTAATAACACAGATAATCAAAATACATTAGATCACCTAACGTTTATTTTCTGTTGATCTGAGATCTACCTATCCACTCAATATAACCACAAAGGTTTTGTGTTTAAATTTAATAACTCAGGGATTGTCTAGCTCATTCTCCTATGGATATTTTTAAGGTAAACATAAACTCAAATAAAGTTGTGATATAAATTATATATATATATATATATATATTTATACTTTATATGTATATATATATGTATAATTACTATCTGAAAGATTCCATTAAAGCTTATACGAAAACAGAACATGCGATCAAATCATTTTAACATTTGTGAGTAGGAATCTCATTTCTATGACATAGAAACTGTATATCTCATTTCGTAATGTTACTATTTTTAACACGTTTTTTTTTAGTTAAACAATGTCTTTTGACCAATTTTATATAAAAGAAACAGGACATTCATACGCTTTTTTAAACAATATTACACTTGATAGCAAGTTTCTTTCTTGCCAAGTCCATTGAGCGAACGGAAAATTAACAAAGATCTGTGTTGTTAAAAAAAAACGAAAAGACAAAAAAAAACTGTCTCTATTATCTTTTATGGTTTTCTGAATCAATATGTTAAAAACAAAGACAAGGATGTCGAATTGAAAGATTAATGAAAAAAAGCCCATAGCAAGCCAATGTATTTTAAAGCGGGCATTTCTTAAAACAAAACAAAAAAATGTTTGAAACTATATGTGGCAATGTGCCCCAATGTTGTTTGACGGGTGCGGACAGGTGACAATCTATGGCTGGGAGTGGCCGACAAATAAAGACTGCGTAACATTGTAGACCGCCACGATTGCCCCAGGGCATGGGGTAAACTATTGTATTTACTTGACAAACTTTGCGCCCCGTCCAACCCCACTGGCGCCAACTTTGTATGGCCAGGATTCGATGCCCAGACCAAACCAATTACGTAGTCAGCATGACATGACTGAACAAGCTTTAGCGCTGTCTTTTAGATACCTTTATAAGTGGAGACTCACTAAGACAAATGACAGATACGTAAGACGTAAATGGGAAAAGGAAGGAGAACGTAACATGTGAACGTAAACGTAGAGAGTAGGGCATAGAAGATACTTAAGCATGTATACGGCATGTGAATTTCTGTGCTTAGCTTATTATTTAGAGGACTCATTTATAACTGTGATTTCCTGTCTTACGAGAATTATCCTACCAAATAAACCCTTAGAACAGCTATAGTCCTCAACCTGTGTGGTCTTAACTTATTTCGTGTATTTATTGTGTTCTATTTAAAATACTGTGCATTGCCTTAGCCAACCAGTCGGCTACATATATATTTAGTACAAATAACTTAAACAATTTCATCAGGACATTTATGGTTAAACTGTGTTCAGTAATGGTCCATCAGTTGCATACAAAGAAATATTAAAGAGTTATTACATTGAATAGAGCTAAACGAGTATTTAAAAAAAAATTCTATTGACACGATTTTCCAGTTTAAAAAGTATAATAAAATAAGAAATGTTGCTCACCCTTCCGTACTTATGTTGTTATTAACATGGGATATTTGAAAGACATTGTCCAGGCGCGTCCCCGAACGTATGAATGGAATTCTGTTCTGCGCCCTGGCTATCCCGAGCAAAGAGGCGTAAATAAACATCTGGTTGCCTAGGCGATCCTGAAAGTTCGCCGTGAGGTAGAGAGGTCCTGTGTCGTTCACCTTCGCTATATCCGTGATGTCTTTTTTAAAGGAGTTTTTGTTCTGAATCGCAGTAACTGTATCTAAATCTATGGAAGAACGCTTTTGGGAAGCACTGCCTCCCACTTGTTTTTCGATGATGACAGAACTAAAGAAATGAGTGCCAAACGATCTGAAAACATGTTTCATTAAGAATTTTTCTTGTGATCTATTGTAATTAAATATCAAGTAAGTCAATAATTTTTCTAAATGCTTCAGGAAATTTGCAATAATTCATTTTATAAAAGAAACACACATTTATATTTATTTTTTAAAATTTTCAAATTGTATCATTTGTTTAGAATTCATTACTTCATACTTACTTGGTGGACATATACACATAGATGGGTATCAAAAATAAACTCGCTCCAAACAATCTTAGAAGTATGGATTTCAATGTCCATGAAAGACTTATCCTCCGGATTGACCTGATATATAAGAAATACATCTTTGACTGATAATGGCATGGCATATGCTCGTTCTTAATTAACGGCACAGCTGGGTTTCTTGTTTTATATCAAATTGAACCAAAAATGAACGAAATAAGAAAAAATTATAAAAATTATAAAGTTACACAATGTGGAAAATGTATAAAAATTTCGTATTTAATTGCTAATGAAACTGTGAGGTCGTGTGGGTGCTATCCCGGCATTCAGACTAAAGGCTTGACATCGTGAAGTTCTTTTCGTGGATGTGTGTTGGTAAGAGATGCTAAAGATACCCGCAGAGTTTATTTTGATGACTGCATGTTTCCAAACTGAGTGTTAATATACGTGTTCGTGGGTCAAACAATAAAACGAACGGGGAAACGAAGCAAATATTATTTCTGATATAAGAGCTAACAATTTGGGAACGCAGTTAAGTTTATTTTAAACTGCGTTTCCTTGTAGATATTTATTTATACTTTTTTTATTTTCTTTACACTGATCTTCAAGTGTATCTATGGTCCTGAAATGTCACTTGAAACACAAGTTTCGCTTTTTTGAACTTTTGTAGCTTTTTGATAAAAGTTTCGGTTGTTTCTGCAAATATCCCCTCGTACAGTCCCACTTAACAAAAACAAAATTTTATATCCAATGATTTCATACTAGTTCATGTGTATTCAAATTTATTTCTTATCTGAATTACTTTTCCTCTATTTAGGCCTGTAAGCAATACTTTTAAAAAAATTTATTGCCACAAAATAAGTTTTGTAAGACGCAATAAGAGTGAAAGGCTGAAGAAGGATTAAGCAAAACAGCAACAGAAGAAAATGCCTTCCACAATTACAAGACTGTTTCATCTTCTTATATCTTAAATTCTGTTTAATTATTGGTTTAAATAATTTGCAGGGAACAGCTGTACTTAAGCCGTCATCGTTTATTGGATTATACTCACTGTAACAGGGTCCTAGTATAGAATATAATTTAGGAAGGTTGTGTGCGTTATCGGATTTAAACGTTTTAAAAAATCGATTTAATTGTTAAAACCTCGTCAAAATCAATTTTATTTTCTTCATTTTAATTTTTTTTTAGCTTAGTCTTACGTTTATGTTACAAATTTCTCTGGTTGTTTCTTAAATCTGTTATATTATTTCTTTTCTATTGAATTTCTTGTTGTTTTTGTCTTAAATTCAGAAACGGGTAAACTTAAGTGGTTTGTTGTTTTTTTAGTTGCTTTTTTAATAAATGAAAATTCTCTATCTCTCTCTCTCTCCTTCTGTCTCCCTCACAAAAATACACAAAACCTTAGACAAAAATATACACATACAAGCATGTGTGATGGTAAGTTAGCTTCGTGTACTGCGCTACACATGGCCGGGAGGGGGGAGGGGGGAGGCAAAAGAGTCCCACGTTAAGACAATGTTAAGCCGAGATTGCCAAAGTGCTAGCCAAGGCCTTAAGACAGTAATCCCAGGCCCATAGAGCAGTGATGGCGAACATGTGGCACGCGTGCCATAGTTGGCACGCTGAGTCTCATTAGCGGGCATGCGACTAAAATATTTCTTCAATAATTAAGTCAGCTAATAAATGGGTTTGGGTTGAATTTCGGGCAGGCAGCCCCAAAAAGGTTCGCCACCACGGCAATAGAATATGTGCTTAGTTTAAGTAACTTAGCCATACGAATAATATGAAGTCCCTTTATTCAAAACAGTATTACAAACGTGTCTTTAAAAGTTTAATGTGACAAACATACTACAGTCCTATGAGAGTAAAATTTAGCAAATATTTTCTACATCTTATTCTACCAACAACATCAACAAAATATCAATAATGACATATCTGATTTTTAGCCAGAAAACTTTTTTTTTCTTTTAGTCGCCCCTAGAGTTCTAAATTAATTATATTAGCTATCCTCATGAAATAAGTGGTAAAAAATGTATCTAAAATTAATTTTTTCGTATAATATGTATATTTAAGAATACAATTTTAGTTTAGAAAACGTTGTTCTTTTTTAATATAATTGATACGGCGAACAATGTCAGTTATAAAAATTTCAATTTTACTTATGGGGCCGTCCATAAATGATGTCGCGCACCTAGGGGGGAGGGGGGTCCACATTTTAGTGACGATGTGTGTCGAAAGGGAGGGGGAGTTTAAGAATTGTGACTTCACGTCAAAGCATTGTACTTTAAATAAAATTTCCACTTAAATATTCGATTTCTTACAATTTATTTTCTGATGTTTTGCATGGTTTTACGCGTGTTACGATATTAGAGTGCAGCCTTACACGAAATACATACTAAAATGACAATAAAGTGATTTGAAACATGCTCATTTTCAAATATAAATTACGGCTTTTAGGGGTGGGTGGGTGGTCAAAGCTTTGTGACTTCATATTGGAGGGGTGTCTAAGTTTTTGTGACGAAGGGTGACGAGGGGACGGGGGGAGTTTAAAAAATCAGCCAAAAATGATCGTGACGTCATTATGGACGGCCCCTAATGAGTTGAAAGACACATTTTTCTAAAACAAAATTCAAAGTTTATTTCTTCCTTTTCCATTGTCCGGATTTCAAATTTCAAATCGAATTTTTAACTACTTCATTGAAAACACCTTACAATTCACTAAAAATAATACCTTAAGACTTTCAATGAATTGTGCTTTAAGTAATAAGAGATATGACCCGCGGCGTCACATACGCCGCAGACATACTCATCATAGATAGTGCAAGGAACGGGGGCGGGGGTGGTCAGAGAAACGACATAAACAGGAGCACGAAGTAATGGGAAAAAAGCAGAAACAAACATATTAAAAAATTTTTTTTTAAATAAAATGTTCACCCTGGGGCTTGAACTCGGGACTTTCCGCGTGCAAGGTGGACGTGATTGCCACTACACTACGAATCATAAGTTATTCTGTTAAGGAACAACGCAAGTGAACGCAAGAAGCATCGTTGCCAACACCAACACACACAAACTCTTTTTTTAAATTTAAATCCCTTATATTAACTTCACCGCCGTCTCTCTCTGTCGTTCTGTCGTCATCTCATGGGTGGGCAGAAAAACAAAAGTCAATAAGACAAATAAAGTTTTTGACTATAAATCCCTTATATATGAGTCATAACTAACAGTATTGATTATTTTCAAACGCGACAAGCATTTACAGACTGAATATGTCTTAACTCAACTTTGCTTTATAACCCTATGGGCGGGGCGAGTTCAGCATGACACATAAAATGTAAACAAAAGCACGCCGGTACTTCGATGGGTCGACGCCAAACTCTCACGTGGGAAAAAAAACAATAACAAACAGCGGCACTGATTTTGGTGATTTTCGAGGTCAAGTTTGAGGTGCAAGGCACGAGCACATTGAAGGAGATGAGCTCAAATAAAAGCGTTAAACACGTGTGTTATCCAGGACATGTTTGCAGCACCATGTAGTCTCGTAAGAAATGTCAATACTTACTATCCCAACTATTCATGGAAAGACTCGGTCTAAAACAAAAAATACAAAAAACACAGCAAAACCTACTTTACTTTTAAGCGCTAAAACATTATATGTAACACAGATATACCGGTATATTAACGTAACTACACACTTCTCTTCTGACTTAACATGACAAAGATAAGTGGTTTCGATTTGTTTCGTAAAGCTTTTAATTTATTTTTTTTAAAGAAATATTTAACTTGGTCTAAGTCCTTTAATGAATAGATAGACCATTATCTTAAAAATGCAGAGTGTATTTTTATTCGTTTAGTCAAGTATGACAAAAATAAGCAGAAAAAAAAGTTAATCACCGTCAAACATAATATTAACATACTAAAACCTATTCTGGTCATGTTTAAGTATTTTACATTTGGAATTGCTCACAGAAAATTAAAGGTTTAAAAAATAAACTGCACGACTTTCGTTACATATATTCATGGATTTAAAATCAAATAGAAGGCCATAAGTTCACAAGTGGAAGAAAAAAAAACGAAAAATAAGTAAATCCCTTAACTATTACATATACACTATACATTATTTCTAACGCAGAAATCAAACAAAATTGTTCGACACCTTCGCAACATAAAATAATTAAACGTGAACGAATTACATGATTCTATGTCTAATGAAGAAAATCACTTCTCTATTCCACTTCTCTGATAGATATACAACAAGCAACTGCAGAGGTAGAATATATGTTTATCCCACTGAGCTTACGACACGGTCTGACGTCCCATCTGGGGCATAGGCCACAAACAGAGTCTCTCCAGGCATCCCGGTCCTGTGCCAGTCTCTCCAACTGTCCCCAGCTGTGCCGCTGTGCCCACTCTTTTTTGGGTACTACCAACGTTTTAATGGGCGGTGGCCCACACTGAGTTCACGCCCCTTCGTCATGTACGTCAGGAACTTAAATCCAACTAGCTGTCTCGCACGCGAAAAGAGCCGCTTTTTAACATAAAACTTTATCATGGATTACTCAGTACTCAGTTCGATATTTGCACCTGTGGTTTCCCGGCATTGCATGTAGATAAAAAAATGTTTAACAGCCATTTATCTGACGTCAAAATTTATGACTACGTAACAAATTACCTCAATTATTTGATAAAATGTAATTTGTTATTTCGTACACAAAAAATGTTGGTAAACACCCTGTTCCCAATGGTAAACTATTTTCTAATCGGATACGATTCATCCATTGAATCCTTTAACCATTTGGTAATTATTCGAGCGGGGGGGGGGAGGGATGTTCGATTTCCTGGTGGGATGAAGTTTCAAGGTGGATCTCGCTCCCTGTTTGGATCCCAATTTGTTTAAAGTGTTTCCGTTCCTGAATGTGTTCAATTCCCAGAGACTTCATAACCTATTCAGATTAGGACAGAGGTGTCAAAACTTCTAGCAAAGAGGGTCGTATTCAAACAAGTAAAAATGTGTGAATGTCGGACAAAGATAATTAGCGAAAAAGACACACTTAAAGACTGACTCACGGGCTTTTAAAAATTGTTTTTGTTTTGTTTTGTAAATAGTGATATTTTTAGGGTGAAAAAAGGGGGGTGGCTGAATACTATTGCAATTTTTGACATTCTATAAATATCGTTTAACTAAAACGGGGTTAGGAATGGCAAAGTTTTAAGTTAAAGATATTTACTCTATAATAAGTACCTTACAATCAATAAAAAGTGTTAACAAATGACTGTATTCGAAATTGTTGTGTCGAAAATTTGGATGTAAATTTCGTCTTAAAATTATATGTACAACAAATCCACATTCATTTCATTTTTCCTTTGGCCTTTGGCAAAATTAGTTTTTAGTGATTTAAGACATAGGACGTCTTCGAAATTCATATAACTTCATCGGCTTTTTGTAACAATTATTCACGTTTATAA
The DNA here is from genome assembly GCA_944989445.1 of Ampullaceana balthica. Taxonomy (NCBI): domain Eukaryota; kingdom Metazoa; phylum Mollusca; class Gastropoda; family Lymnaeidae; genus Ampullaceana; species Ampullaceana balthica. Next base: position 71,858 of record CALYLW010001842.1, read on the forward strand.
ACAATAAAACTTCGTTGAATTTGACTATAATCGTAATAAAAACAGCAGATAATTTTGTTTTTTCTTATAAATAAAATTTCATAGAATATAAAGTCCATGAGTCAATTAATTATTTAACATTAGTCTACTGGCAAGTTAAAATTTTAACGCAGGCCGTATTTGGCCCGGGGGATGGAATTTGGACACCGCTGAATTAGGAGATTGATTTGATAACCATATCTGGTCCAGAATTCATTGATACTTGTATATAGATGTTAAAAAACGTATAGCTTAGTTTACGTTAATGAAAAATATATTTAAAAAAATTTTTTGATAGATTTCTATGAGACTTAAGATATACATCTTTACAGACTTTTTGAAACAAAAACATTACGCACAAATTGTAAAAATTCAACTTTACTTCTTTTTCTTTCTTTTTAAAAAAAAATAATCAGTGCTTCTCAATGTGCCGGTCGGTACGCCATCAGACGCTGGTTGGCGTAAGCTATCAAGACACGAAAATTAAATCTAATTATAATCCTTAAGTTTTTTATAGATGGGAGTCCTACAAAGTCTTTTTCACTTAGTCTAAAAATAGATAATTTTATAGTGGGGTATGACGTTTTCGGGTTTCATCATCATCATCATCATTCCCGTTGGGGGAAGCGCATGGACACATCAACAGATAACGATCTCCACGTATGCCTATTTTGAGCGGCGGTCAATAATTCATGCAATTTCATCCCTGTCCATTCCTTTATGTTGTCAGGTGTAAACATTGACAAAACCTATACTTCAATATGCTGAATGTTTTAATTTTGGCAAACAACGCCAAACAAACATGTGCTTTTTATCTGTGGTGTTTCTCACTTAGCCAGAAAAAGGCTTCACTTTGAACATGTTATTAGTATTTTTTACTAATTAGTTCTTTATACGCCATTTCCAGTGATTGATTTACATATACGCTAAACAAGCTATAGCTTAGGGCCCCTACTTACTTGGGAGCCCCCAAAAATTGTTCGGCTGAGTAATAGTCATAAACAATTAATTATATTTCGTGATTTTCTCAACTATTTAGTTCAAAGTCATGAAAACTCTGAACAACATAGAACAACTTCGATAACAAATCTTACAAACAAACGTTGCTCAATAAATGACCGCTAAATAGGCTTATCAGAACAAAGAAATAATAATGTCTATGACAGAGAGGCGCAGAGAGGGGTTTACCTTTCAGGGGACATGAATGTAGGAAATTGTATTCTTTACTTTCAAATTTTGTTAAATGTTCCACGGATATGTTAGATCATTTTGAAAAACAAAGTTATGGATAAATTGCTTGATGTTTACAACAAGAAAAGCAGATATAGCAGACGGCATAGCCATGATGATCATAAAGATATTAACACGAAGAGCAGATATAGAAGACGGCATAGCAATGATGATGATAAAGATATTAACAAGAAAAGCAGATATAGAAGACGGCATAGCAATGATGATGATAAAGATATTTACAAGAAAAGCAGATATAGAAGGAACCACGTCAGTGATGATAAAGATGATGCTTTAGAGAAAATTGACCCAAGAGACAAATTCAGAATAAAAACATTTACACCTGTGATGAGTTTATTAGAATCAAGTCTGGTACAGAGCGCCTCAGTATACAATAATGCTGCAAAAACTGTTTTCATTCTTAACAAAATTAGAAAATACAGAAAAGAACAAATGATATTTGAAGGATTTAGTGTTATATGCCAAAAGTATCTTGAATACGTGGATATAAATCGTGTAGGAATTTTCAAGCACTTCATCAATATGATGTAGGTAGTCTAGCCCATGGTTCAGCGGTTCATGATAGTCTGACACATCTGGATCTTTATAGGGTAATATTTAACGATCGTTTTCGATCAGCATTCCCTGATGTAGAAGCAATTTTGAAATCGTTTCTTAGTATGATGTTTGCTAACTGCCCTGGAGAAAGATATTTTTTCTCCGCCGAAGTGGCTAAAAATGAATTTAGAACACCAATGCCTCAAAATAAATTATGTTTAGTCTCATGTGCATAGAAATTGACAAACTACGCAGTTTATAATTAGATGTCGTCATCAGTGACTTTGCTCGCGGTCAACGGCAAGAAAGAAAATATTTTTAGTTTAATATAATTTCCTAAACCCTCATAACATATTTCAAGAGATCAGATAATCCGCCTTCTTAAATTGTTCCTTTTAAAATAATATTTGTCTTTTTTTTTACAAGAGTTTGCATTGTAAAATTTGTGATGAATAAAAAATTGTTTAAAGTTAAAGATTATTTAATTACTAGTGTATTACCCGTCAAATATGACGGAAGTTTTCAGCTGAAATATATTTATTTTGAAAAAATGCACATTATTTAGGGCGCCTACGGCGCCGACCTTTTTCAAAAGCCCAACTAATTTGTCCTTGTTTGATAAATACGAAATATTAAACTTTTTGAAATGCACACAAAGTATTTTATAATAGGGGTTGTAATAGGGGGTTCTTCTTTGTTTTTTTATTTTATAATCAACCATCATCAAATCCTCTTTTTACATTGTTCCCTTTTCCAAAATTAAAATATGAGCTAAAACAATGACGTCATATAATATTTTTTTACAGCGCATCTTTAATTTGCACACCTTTTGGTGCATTGGTGCAGTAATTTGGTGCTCTGCTTTCTAAAATTAGTATAGCGTTACATCCACACATACATACTTACATACATACATACATTCATACAGACGACGGGAATTATGTATAATGTATGTGCTTGGTATAAAAATTAAAGATTTTTAATTTAGAAGGCAAAAGATAGATCTATAAGTGAGAGATTGAGTGAACTGCATATGTTAAACCTCATAAGCGCCCACCCCACGTTTTTAGTCATATGAAACGAAAGTACTTGAACTTATAATTTTAAAATTATTTTCTTCTTTTTAGTCCACTTATAAAAACGTGGTGTTTGAAAAATCATTTTTTACCTTTATTTATTTTCATTCAGTTTTCCAGTGCGAAGTTTCAAATCAATGTTATTGTATTTTCAGAAGATTAAGGAGAGTGGCAGCTTAACTCGGGCTGAATTGATCGTAGGCCGTAAATTATCAAAGATATTCAATTATATTATACTTATAAATATTACAGGAAAAACTGACGAGGAAAGCCGTTGTATAATTTAATATTTTTTTCCACATCATGATAAACTGTGTTAGTATCAGAATCATATTTTTGTTTTCAGATGAGACCGCATCGCGCTCCTATGCGGTGGCTAAGTAAGGGTTTGTGTCAACCGGTGCGGTAATTTAATGGAGTCACAACTAAGGGTTGGTGCCAACCAGTGCGGTAAACTAATGGTGTCACAATTAAGGGACAATGTAAACCGGTGCTGTAAACTAATGGTGTCACAAATAAGTGTTGATGCCAACCAGTGTGGTAAACTAATGGTCTCACAGGTAAGACTTTGTGTCATCCAGTGCGGTATAAACTAAGGGTGTCACACGTTAGGGTTGGTGTCAACCAGTACTGTAAACTAAAAGTGTCACAAGTAATGGTTGGTGTCGACCAGTGTGGTAAACTAATGGTGTCACAATTAAGACTTGGTGTCAACCAGTGCGGTATAAACTAAGGGTGTCACACGTTAGGGTTGGTGTCATCCAGTACGGTCAACTAAAGGTGTCACAAGTAATGGTTGGTGTCGACCAGTGTGGTAAACTAATGGTGTCACAAGTAAGACTTGGTGTCAACCAGTGCGGTAAACTAATGGTGTCACAAGTAAGGGTTGGTGTCAACCGGTGCGGTAAACTAAGGTTATCAAAAACAGCACCCAACTTTGTTGGCGCAATTTCCCCTGGGAATTGCGTTTATATATTTGAAATGTCTGGCCCATCTTTTCGAGCTATGAACAGCTACTCCTTCTGAACAATACCAGATAGAGGGTTCGGGTCTTTCTCAAATATGTTAAGGAGGTCCCAAGGATGTGCACGGGCCAAACAAATTACCGAAAAGGTTAATTGGATTTACTTGAAAATTTAAAAAAAACGAAAAAATATTAGTATTTTGTCAATTTCTCTCCAACCATAACATCTATCGAGTTTGAAAAAAAGGCCAAAAGAAAGCTACTAATATTCAAAACAAAGTTAGAGAAGGAATGATGAGGAATCCAAAGGGTTGTCGGCGATGTTTTAACCAAAATTGAATTATTTTCACTTACAAAATACTGTGGAGGAATTGACACAGAGAAATTGCAAAATATAATTTTTTTAAAATCCACGAAAAATCATATATATTTTGCATTTTCGGCTAATTGGTGATGAACGCAAGTAAATTTTTTTTACAAATCGCTTTATATTATTTTCTACAGAATATCAAGAAAATCTTCATTGATAAAATAATCTAATTAACTCCTCATATAGTCCTAGGAATATAAAAACACTTGTCTAATTCCGCATGTACAAACCCATGAATATTATCGTTCTTCCCGTCTGTAATTTTGACGTGTTACGTGTGGCCTGATCAAACCTGGAAAACCAACACTCTATCAATATATAACACTTTAATAAACTTGCAAGACTAGACATAAACCATGGATAAAAGTAGGACGCAAAAGACATGTGTAATAGATAATATAAAATAAGATACGATTGGTTTCCAGAAGTTTACGCAGCGTCATAATAAACTTTAGCTTTGCAAAAAATCATCGCGCCTGGCCCGTCACATTTTGTATCGGACGAATGTAAGAATTGAGTTCACCTGTATTTGTTTCCTATAATAGGAAAAAAAAATTAAAAACTTCTCTCACTCACAATTTTCATTTGCATTGTATATTCTTTGAATTGCCTTTTTCAATTTCACAAATTTCATTCATTTTATATTTAGAGTAATGAAATTAAAACAATGCATTTATGATTACTAACACAGTGCACTTTTCATACATTTCCACCGAAAAGCCAAGGCATGAGGACAGAAAGTTGAAAATCAGTTTGTATTATTTTTATTTGAAATGTAATCTCAAGGGAGTGAGTCTATTTTCACATAAGCTGGTCCCGCGGCGAACAGAAGCCGAAATTCAATCTGAAGAGAATTAATGTGGCGAGACGACTGGTTTGGGTTTTGTGAATATTAAATAACAATTATTCCATTGGTTACCTCCCTTTGCATCTGGACACATAAACGGCAGGAATTATTTGTTTTCAAGATAAACAATAACAAAAGTGTGTGAACACGCTAAACTAGTATGATCCAATTTAGTAATCCAATGCTAACACAAATCATTGAAATTTGTTGTAATTGTTTGTTTTTCAATGGTTTGTTTGTTTTTTGTTTTTTTTTAAACTAATTTTTAAAATTTGGTAAGGTAATTTTTTAAAACAAAGAGCCTCTACTTTGTAATAATTGTAAAGCTTTAAGTGTTGCTTTATTAAAATGTGATCCCGGATACGTTACAATTCGTGGGTATTTTAATGGTATAAAATCATACATTTGTGTTTTCAGATATGGCGAATCCTTAACAAAGCATCCTTTCAATAGAATGATCTAATTTTCCAAAAGTTTCAATCTTTATTTTAAAACGTTATAATTATTATAACGTTTTAATAAATTTTAAGCTTCGCCCAAATTTTCGGATTGCAGAAATGTAATAGCCGTGCTATCTACATATTAATAGCATCGATTTGTGTTTCTAAGGACGATATTCTTCTCTTATCACCCCTATTGATATTGGATAATCGCTGGCAAGGCTGCGTTTGTTTAACTAAACCAATCTGTTCATCCAGCCAATCGGATGGACTTCTTATTGTGCCTCCTGTGTAACACGAGTTGTGTCTGTCTTCGAAAAAACAATGAAACATACATTTTATAATTCAAAAATTATTACGTTGTATTACGCTATTTCTCTATCAAATTATGTTCTTAGGGTATGAAAATACTAACAAATACAAACCACAAAGCCTATATTATATTTCCAACTCATACACGATTCTTTTATTATAAACTTTTACTACGAGATTAAAATCTTATTCTAATCTGTTATATTAATGGAATTTTAAGAACGTTTTCTAGACGGGAAGATAGCAAGGATATATTCAAAATAAAATCGTTAGGCATCGTCACATATTTATAAATAAAATTAATTATTATAGCACACAGTGTTTAGTAGTGTTTGATGAAGATTTCATCGCTTGGTTTTATTTAACGTACATTATAATAATCCCTTTTGTAAACTATGAATTCACTTTCTCAAAGTAATAGTAGCAGCGGCGTAGCGTGGGTATGTGCCACCCGGGGCAGAACCAAAATTTGACTGTCTTTATTAGAAAGTAATTATAAGGGCACACCACATTTTTATGTTAGAAATTATTTTTGTAAAACTTCATTTCTTGAATAAAATTGAAGTTTAATGTTTTTTCTCGTTGCACAATTTTTCATGTATAAATGTTTTCAGCCATGCCATATAACCAAAAATAGTTATAGATTAGATAATTTTGGTAATATTCGTTATTGATAGTAATGCAATTAATTTTTTATTAACTTAATTTTAGAGAAGCTATTTTAACATCTCGCATTATTTAAGACACTTTAAAGCAATGTTCGAATTAATGTTATCATTTTAGGCAGTGTAACTTCTAGTCTCAATGTCTTAATAAACTTGAATAAACTAATTGGTCTTGAATTCATTATTTATTTTCTCCCCCTGTGGGGGGGGGGAGGTAAAAATATCCCTTGCTTGACAATGACATGTGAGATCTTTTGAAATCTCTAATTTGAGGTCAAAATTTCAAAAGTCCAGTTTATTATAAAAATCATAACTGTTTTCTAAATTTGCGATTGGGCAAACTCAGATCCCAAACAGAGATGAATACATACTAATACAGGAATAACTAATTAAAATATTCACAAATGAGGAACTTAACACCAATGTTTAAACTAGGATACCACAAATTCTGGCTATACAAAAACAGATCCCAATTTTATATCCTGCATTTTGGGTTTTTGTATACAGAAGTTGTTGGACTGCTTTCCCGTCTACCTATTTGGTAGAACAAGATTCAATGCCGTTATGAACCTTGTCACACACACACACACACACACACACACACACACACACACACACAGACAGACACACACACACACACAGACACACACACACACACAGACACACACACACACACACACACACACGCACACACACACACAGACACACACACAGACACACACACACAGACACACACACACAGACACACACACACACAGACACACACACAGACACACACACACACACACGCACACACAAACACACACACACACACACATACACACACACACAGACACACACACATACATACACACACAGACACACACACACAGACACACACACACAGACACACACAGACACACACACACAGACACACACGCACGCACACACACACAGACACACACACACACACACGCACGCACGCACGCACGCACGCACGCACACACACACACACACACACACAAACAAACTAATAAATGTTACAGCCCGTGGGGATTTGTGGTTGAGCCGGTCATAAATACACTCATAAAATTTCATCACGTTCATCCAAGTTGTTTAATGTTTTAAATTCTATTTTAAACAAAGGTTATATTTTCAATAAATACTACTGCATCAAAATGTTTTGTTATATTTTGGGGGGCTTTGTAATCTTTGTACTATGCATTTTTATGTAGCTCTTTCACTTGGGGCTCCATGGGCAAGTTTTAACTATAAAACGGGGTCACTGGGTCAAAAAAGTTTTGGAACCACTGATCCAGACTCTAGACAATTCAAATATTCTTTGCCCTCATCAAGACGGCTTTAGTAAAACAGATCTGTTAAACCCAAAAGGATATAATGAAATAGAATAAATATAAATAAGATTTACAATTTAAGTTTTATTTTTTAAAATCAAATATTTCGACAACCCTGCTCCCTAAAACACTGGTTTCTAGAGTTTCTAAAGGCCAGAGCGAAAAAAAAACAAGACTGTAAATTAAATAATGAATCTAAATAAGCGGAAAGTTTAGGACTTCCACAATCGATTTCTCATGCCCCTTGCTCTTCCTAATTAAAATAAAAGATTTAACCAACAGCATTTCATCAGGAAGAAATGTTATATCATTGTCTGAAGATTGTGTAATCAACAGAACAATTACATCATAACACGAAAGCGAAATCTTACAAAAGACTGTAAAATATTAAAAAATTGAAAACTGTTAAGTATTTTGCTCTATCGTCTAGGGGTATCTTATCATTCAGTTAATTTTGGCTCCAGCCCCCAGTATTAATTACGTGTGATAATTAAGCACATTAATGTTAAGTTTTAACTCTATTCTTAAAATACTAGAATAGCTAAATAAAAACGAAGTGGCTGCTCGTCTCGAAGTTCGAAGCATCGATAGTGCTCGTCTCGAAGTTCGAAACTAAATAAATCAATTTAACATTCGTATAATTACAATTAAATTGTAATTTATTAGTTTTAGGGTCAGGGTAAGGTTTAGTTGTCTATTTTTTACATTAAAATTAAAACTTCGAGACGACTAGTATTCATGCTGGATGACTCGAACTTCGAGACGAGCAGCATCGGCCAAATAAAAATATGTTAAACACATATAAATAAGGAGATACAACACCTATGTATACAAACCATAGAGAATATATTTAATTACATAAAATTATATACAAAATGAAACAAGTGTAAAACATAAATGTAGGCAATAATGGCTCAGGTACAAATAAATACAATAAGGTACGTTCACACTGAATACTATGTTCCTCAATCGGCCAAGCTCCACTGGACGACTGTCGCGAATACACCCTGTCTTAGGTCGCAGAGTCAGTCTCGTGTTCCGCCTCCCTGGTCAGTGACTGTTCTCCCAAATCATCTGATAGGCCGTTGAGCGCCACGCCCCTCGGTTACTTCAAGTGATTGGCCGCTTGGTGCACTGTCCGCTAGCAGCGGTCACCACCGTTCTTCCACACGGGTTCTCGACTTTTTGAGAACGGGTCGCCTTGTCCCCTTTCTGCCCACAAGCTCGTCTGGTTTCTAACTCTGCTTTACTATGCTTAAGTTTGACTTAGCTGAACATGTACTCTACAAACAGGCAAATCCTATACTGAGCCTAACATATTCATCAACGGCAACAAAATCAACACAGTGAGCCGCTTTACCTACCTTGGCAGCACACTGTCCCAGAAGGCCAATATTGATGACGAGATGAACTCGAGAATCTCAAAGGCCAGCGCAGCATTCGGTAGATTGCATCACAGTGTCTGGAACAGAAAAGGAATCAGAACCCAAACAAAACTAAAAGTATACACAGAGCTGTAGTGCTCCCAACCTTATTATATGCATGTGAAACTTGGACTGTATACCAGCGCCATGCGAGGTTGCTGAACCACTTCCACACCAAAAGCCTTAGAAAAATTCTCAATATAAAATGGCAGGAAAAAGTTCCAGACACCGAAATATTAGACAGGTCAGGACTCCCCAGAATCCACACTAGCCTCATGCAAAGCCAACTACGTTGGGCGGAGCATGTAGTGCGCATGCCCGACCATCGCCTCCCCAAGAGGCTCTTCTATGGTGAGCTTACAGAAGGACATAGAGCACGCGGAGGTCCACGTAAGCGCTACAAGGATGCACTTAAAACTGCTCTGAAGGCCTTCGACATCGGACATGACTCCTGGGAAGCAGCAGCCAGTAACCGAGCCCCTTGGCGCTCTATGATATGGAATGGTGCAGCTGTCTGTGAGGCTAACAGACAACAGGCTGCCAAGTTAAAACGTCACGCCAGAAAGATCCCTATCCAAAACCCTCCTGAATGGACCGCATCCATCTCTTGTCCGACATGCGGACGCCTTTTTCGTGCCAGAATAGGGAACATAAGCCACCAGAGGACACATGTGGCGGCCCCGCAATCATGATGAGAGTGGTCATTGTCGACCACGACGGACGAACAACAACTCTACAAACAATTACTTTACTCCCCAGTACGCTACTCTCCGTCACTCTTCGTTACCATCTGAAACAATAATAATAATAGAGAACATACATATATTAGTATTAGCTAACTACTAACTATCAATAATCATGCAAGTGTTAATAAACATTTAAGATATATAATTATATACTTGAAAAATTATAAGTCTTCATTGTTTATCTTTAATCGAACGTGAGACAGACTCTTCAGATTGGCTCCGTTCACAAGACCCGTGGCGTTTTAAAATTAATATGGGCTTGGAATGCAGATAGCATATGTCTGTTTTGTCCCAGGATATAAGTATAAGCTCTGCTCACACGTGGGTTGTGTCCCCTTGTACTAAATTTATATCAAATTATATTGGCTATTTATTTTGTCCCATGGGTCGTACGTGTGAGAGCTCAGACCTGGTTGGTCAAATCATAACTTAACAATTTTTAGCAACCATGTCGTGCGTGGCTGCACGATTACAGTTAGGTGCCGGAGTCAAGGTCTAATTAGCATATGTTCGCTCCCATAACCTTTGGGTAACCTTGCACGACCCATTTTCACAAACTTTGTACGACCAAAGATAGCGTCTCTATGGTTCTAATATTACTATGACTCTTAAAAGTTTATTTAGGGACTCAACAAAAACTAATTGTAGTATGTTTTTCCGTCCAGAAATATGCAGACAACAATTAAGTGTATCAAAGAAATAAAAACAAATAAAAGCAACCTACTAAATTAATGAAAAACAGCTAATAAAAACGGAAGATTGCAAAGCAATAATAATAAATGAAAAGTCATCATAGAATTCTCATAGATAAGGTTTTAATAAAATCCAACAAACCTAAATACTTTATAAAAAGAAACTTAAATTACTGTAATGTGGCAATGTGCCCCAAGGTTGTTTGACGGGTGCGGGCAGGTGACACTTTATGGCCGGGAGTGGCCGACAAATAAAGACTGTGCGACATTGTAGACCGCCACGTTGCTCCAGGGCATGTGGTAAACCAGTGCTGCCCAACCCGCGGCCCGCGGGCGGCATGCGGCCCACGGACCTGTCTAAAATGGCCCGCCATATCTTGGTAAAATTCATCTTTTCTTTAAAAAAACAAAAAAAAACTTTAGTGATTCAGTATTTTTGATAGATTATTAGATACTACTCGAGAAACGTGGCATTTTTAATAAGACGGGGTGGGGTGCCGCAAAAGAGGTTTTTGGTTTGATAGATTTATGTTCATAGCGTTTCACGTGAACAATGGGGCAACTTGGGATTAGCTGAAATCCGATACGGCAATCCAGAAATTCTTATGTGGCTTCGGTCACGGTGGGGTCATAGCGGGGTCAGCGGTGGCCCGTTTGTTTTTATTCTTAGCCACCTGGTCAGTGTCTCCCAGGATTGGTTTCGATTATAATGTTCAGCTACAATGGCAAGATAATTTTGGTTCTGGAAGGAATGTTAATAATAGAACAAGGATAATCAAAATGACACATACGGCGTTATATGATCTTCCGAGGTCACTGCAGAGGAATGTGAACAAGTTGAAATAAACCTGCCTGGGTTTAGGGGGGGCAGTGCGGAGGGGGTAATAAATGTCCATCCAGTATTTTTAAAAGGAAAAAGACCAGTAGATGTATTCACTTCGAGAGTTGAACCATTCTGATAGTAGAAACCAGAATATCTTATCTTATCTTATCTCTTTACAGATGCTCCTTCTATACAGAAGATTATTGCGTCCTACGCTTATCTATGGTTTGTGTTCAGTCCTGCATTTTCATTAGAGATTTAAATGTTGATAAAGTGTTGGTTTTCCTTGTTTCTTCAGGCAACCCATTCCACGCCCGAATTCTGGACGGGAATAACAAAAAATTGTATGTGTTTGTTCTAGAATACGGAATAAGAAAGGTGTTTTTATCCTTATGTCTATCTGAGGGTTGTATTAAGTTACCTTTGTGTTGTATTTCTAAATTAGAATTAATTGCTTTATGTATGATTACTAATTTGCGCTTGGTTCTTCTATCTTCTAGTGTTTCAATGTTTAATAATTTAAGTAATGGTGTTATTCTTGTCAGTTTTGAATATTCTCCATTTTGAATCTGGCAGCTCTTTTTTGAATTTGTTCTAATTTATCATTGCTTTCTTTGGTGGATGGGTCCCATACAGAAGATGCATATTCTAGTACAGGTCTCACCAAAGTGACGTAGCATTTTAGTTTAATATCTCTGTTACATGTGTTAAAGTTTCTTTTTATAAAGCCTAAGGTTTTGTTTGATTTTTTAATAACTTCATTGACATGGGGATTCCATGATAGTTTCTCATTTATTAAGACTCCTAAGTATTTTGCATCTTTAGTTTGGGTCAGTTCTTTTCCATGAATGTAATATTTTGAATTTTTTTTGTTTCTTTTTCTTTTTTACTCTTAACAGTTGACACTTTTCTGGGTGGAAAGACATACCCCAGTTAGTTTGCCATTTTATCAATTCATCCAAGTCTTTTTGTAAAAATTTTATATCTTGTTCTGATTTAATTGTTCTATACATTATACAATCATCAGCAAATGACCTAACCTTTGCTCTTGTTGAGATGTTATTGGGTAAATCATTTATATAAATTAAAAAGAGAAAGGGCCTAGCACAGTTCCTTGTGGAACTCCTGAGTTAACCTTTATTGGTGTAGATTTAGATCCATTAATTATTATAGTTAACTCCCTGCCCAAAAGGAAGCCCTGGATCAAGTGATGTAAGGGACCTGAGATTAGAAAGTAGTTAAGTTTTTTAAGTAAACTAAGGTGGTGAACTTTGTCAAATGCTTTTGAGAAGTCTAGTAATATTGTGTCTATTTGATAATTATTGTCTAAACCTTTTGTTAGTTCCTCTATTAAACGTATTAATTGTGTTTCACATGATCTGTTTTTCCTAAAGCCGTGTTTATGTGGGCATAGGGCATTATATTTGTCTAGGTAGCTAACTATTTTACTATATATTATATGTTCTAGTAATTTAAAGGTGATACTAGTAAGTGATAAAGGTATGTAATTACCAGGGTCTGATTTATCACCTTTCTTAAAGAGTGGAGTTACGTTAGCTAATTTCAAATCCTTGGGCACTTTACCCTGGTTTACAGAGGCTTGAAAAAGAACTACAAGGATTGGGGACATATCATTGCTTAGTTCTTTTAATAACCTTGCAGGCAATTCATCTGGGCCAGTGGCTGTGTTTGTTTTTAAGTTTTTATAGAATAAAAGCTGTGTTTGTGGTATCAGTTCAATTCAATTATGAAAAAAATCTGAGAGATAACAGGAACGATTTTTGAAACATAATTTGTTTCTAAAAAGAGAAAGCCAATATGGCGAGTAGGAAACGAAAAGTTACAGAAGAGAATCGCACGTTTATTTCTTCGTGGGAACTCGAATTTTTGTTTTTTTCAATTAATGAAAAGCCAGTGTGTTTGATTTGTCAGGCTACTATTTCTGTTATCAAAAAGTCAAATCGGCAGTGACCCCACAAGTTAGTGCATACCGATTTTGATAACGAATATCCGAAAGGAAAAAAGCTAAGAGAAGACACATTTAGTTTTTTAGAGAAGAATATAAATTGCCAGCAAAATGTTTTCCGCTGGATTTTCAGTTCAAATGATTGTGCTACTGAAGGGTCTTTTAAAATTAGCTGGTTGTTAGCGAAGAAACAAAAATCGTATGGGGATGGTGAAACGGTTAAACTTTGTTTTCAAGAATGTGCTGATTCATTATTTTCTGAGTTTAAAAACAAGGAAGAAATAAAGAAACAAATATCTTATCTTCAGCTTTCTCACCAGACTGTTGCAAAGCGTGTTGAAAGTATTTCCGGGAATATATTGGAGCAGTTGCTTACGAATTTAAAAAAAACGCTTATGGTTTCATTCTGGCATTGGATGAATCATTTGATATCACTGACACGGTCCAACTTATAGTTGGGGTTAGGTTTGACAAGGGGCAGACATTTAAAGAAGAATTACTGACACTAATTCCATTAAAAAATACAACCCGTGGTTAGGATGTATATAAAGCACTGAAAGAAACAACAACATCGATTTGAGGAAGCTGATTTCTATTACAACAGATGGTGCTCCAGCAATGATAGGAAGGAAAGTTGGACTCATTGGTTTGCTGAAGGCTGACAATGATTTTCCAGACATTCAATCTTAACATTGTATAATTCACCAACAATCTCTTTCCTCAAAGTTGAAGGATGACAAATTGCAAAATGTTATGGATGTTGTGTTGAAAAGTGTTAATTTAATTCGAGCTAATCCATTAAATCACAAGCAAATTAAGACTTTGTTAGAAGATTATGATAACAATTTTTGGGATTTTATTCTTCATACTGATGTTCGTTGACTGAGCAAAACAATGTTTCTGTCACGATTTTGGAACCTAATTGACGAAGTAAAACTGTTTCTCAGGTCTAAAAAGAATGAAGATTTGTTAAATTATATAAAACTACCTGATCTTTTGGTAAAAATAGCATTTCTAACCGACATCACGGATCACCTGAATAAATTAATTTTAAATTGCAAGGACGTTTTGAAATCTTACCAACGCTAATGAGAGAAATCAGTATTTTTGTATCCAAGCTCGATTTTTTCATCACCCAACTAAATCAGTCAAATTTTACTCACTTCCCAGCTCTTGCCAAGGCTGCTCAACATCTTCCAGAGCTTGTCACAAATGAGCGATTGTATCTTTTATAAGAAAAGTTAAAGCTCGATTTAAAGATATTGGAAATATTACACCTGTTTTGCTTTTTGTAGAAAATCCTTTTACCAGTGATGTCTCTAATATAGCCTCGAAAATGACCATATTAGGAGCAGACGAAGGTGCAGTGCAGCTTGAAATCATCGAGATTCAGCATAACACGCCGCTTCGTGATAAACATAGGAAATCGTCACCAACTGAATTCTGGATGACGTATGTTTCTGCAGACGAATTTCCGCAACTATAGAAAAGTTGTAGAAAAATATTAACCACGTTTGGTAGTACCTACGTTTGTGAAGCTGGATTCTCCATCATGAATAATATAAAATCTAAAAAACGAAACGCTTTGACTGATGAGCATTTGGACAACTTAATAGGAGCAGCAGTTACAGAATACGAACCCCCAAATTAAGAAAATTGCAAGTACAGTTCAAAGCCAAATATCACATTAGAGATGTATTACAGTTTTTATTCATGTAATTTTTCGTATTGAGGAGGAGACAAAGTTACATAAGGTAGGAATTATTTATCCATTTAATATTTTCTTAAGATGTTAATTGCTTGCGGCCCCCGGCCAAATAAGGAAAACAAATTTGGCCCTCGGGGTCAAAAAGGTTAGACAGCACTGTGGTAAACCATTGTACTGACTGGACAAACTGGCGACAACCCACTGGCGACAACCTTGTATGGTCAGGATTGACTGACTAGTGTCGGCATCCTTCCGTTTCGCGAGCTGGGTTGCATTTCCTCGAGTGGCTGTGCAGTCCTATCCTTGAGTGACAGTCTTTACCATAGTTTTTACACACGAGTTCTGTGCTTCCAAATGTTTTGGCCTTTCTCTTAGCTCTTCTGTCTGTAGCCTCCTCCATCCTTTGCTCCTCGGCTACGCCCTCTTTAACAACTGCTTGCCACATAAATCGGTCTTCTGCCTTACACTACCAGTCGCTTGCGCGTATTCTGGGTGCCTTCATGTCCCTTTGACAGACATATTTAAATCGCAGACATGCACGACCTGTCTTCCTCTTTCGCGATGCCAGTTCTCAATGTAGGAGGTCCTTTGTGTCACGTGAGAGGGATGAGATTGAAAGAAAGGGAAGTCAGGTGAGGGAGAGAAGATAGAAAGAATATGGCCGGCTGGTGAAATTCTGTTTGAGGACATGTGATATGCGTA